>CCAG010012580.1:0-40245 GCA_001077435.1 Glossina morsitans morsitans
TATCGTAGAAAATAAACTTTTTATTTTGTTTGATTTTTTATGCCGGAGAACAATTTCTTTCATAACAATGTGTTGGTATTGTGTGTGTGTGTATGTGTGTGTGTGTGTGTGTGTGATAATAAATGAAACGAGTCAAGGATTTATTTTATGCCAACTATGTAGTGAAATTTATAACTCTGATTCAATATATCTAAGGCAATTTGTTCACATTTCTCTTTTTATATCCACCGCAGACGGTATATTAAGTTTGTGAAATGATTATAAACCGCCTTATGGACACCACAACCATATATGTGTATCCTTGTTTAGCATTAACGAAAAAGGAATGAATTTATCCAAGTTCTCGTCTGTTTGTACGATAAATTTTCCGTCGTAAAATCAAAAAACGCAAACTACTTAACTCTTCTCGCTTTTCATTAACTAATCTGTTCACTGGGCCACCCCTACTCAATAAAACAGCTATAGCAATGAACTGTGCTTTTCCTTTCTTATGTTATTTGCATTTTTATACTCTCAGCATATCATAAAGTCACTTTTTTCTTATGGAGCAACCGCCATGCTCATTTTATTACCGTGTGAAACTTGCCGTTGGCCCTCACTGCACGTTCCACTTCACTACAGCGAGTTCCCAAGGGATCACGAGCATCGACGACTTCCAGAACAACGTCAGCATTTTCCAAAACTTTTTTCAATTCTTTAAAGTATTGCTTTAGAGATTGCTCTTTGTCGCTTCCGTTTTTATATGTTTCCTGCAAATTTATTAAAAAGTAAATTAAGAAATTTTTATATCCTCAACCCTAACGATGTTTAGACTCTACTAGATGTGCTATGCTCTACGCTACCGCTAAATGTTCTGTCCATTCCCTCACATTGCTGACAAATAATGTTAAATTTGTGGTTTTGTATCAGAAACTGCGTGATAGGGAAACTAAAGCACACCCAATGGTCGATCGCAGCTAGATTCTTCAAGAATATCTCCCACAGATTTATGGCCATTAACGGAAACGATGTTCCAAAAAGTCGTATTTTCCTATGAGAAAAAGTACCAGCTAATTATGAAAGGCGATAAGGTTTAAATTGACATTTAACAGATATTCCTTTTATAGGAAATCTGAACACAAAGACCGTAACTAGACAATTGATATTTTGTTTCTTGTTGATATACTCAGATGAAACTTGCCTGCACATATATATGCCTGTTTTAGTCTTTCTTAACGATGACAACTAGGCCGCTTTTATGCAACCATAGTATGTGCTCCTACGTTGATGTTATGGTCCCAGGTTGGGCGGCATCAGGCCTGGTGTGTGTCTATCAGACTTCGTTTTATATAACCATACCATTACAGTAATTGTATCTATCTACAGCTGTTATCTGAATAAATTTTAGGACAACCTCTCAGTGCCACTATAAGAGGAATGGAGGCGTATGAGTAACGCGTACATGTCTTAGCCGAGTTAACTACTTCGTAAGATATGGGAAGGGTTCCATATATTTGCTCACAGACACTCCTAGGACGGTTACCAACAAAAGAAATTGTACGCACTTGCCCTTTATTGAATATGCGGACAGACGAAATCCTAACCTGCCGAACGGGAATTCTATGTGCTCCTAGGGCCTTTCAATACCCACCCTGTCTGTTGGTCTCGCTTCGGCCCCAAAAATTCGATGAGAGACCCCCAAGTTCCAGACTTTTATGCAGAGTAAACAAAGCCTCGAAAATCTCTCTTTAATTGATACGAAAGGCTTTAGAGAATTTAGGGAAAAATTGTGGTGAAAGACGTTACTGTTCTGCACATCTGACTTGCCGGCTCCAAACCCACGCCCAGTTAATGGACTGATTCCCATTTGCCTATTGTTCGCCAGAAGACAGCAATACTAACTGTGCACTTGACATCTCTGCTTTTCATTTCTGTTTTCGAAATATTTATTCCAAAGATCGGGAAGCTCGCGGATCATTTACATGTATATACAGAGTTATACAAAAATATTGGAAAGCTTTTATTTAACGAGAATTGATAACTTCTCTTGGTAACTTCTCCGATCTAATCAAATATATATATATCTCTCTCTCTCTCCATAATATATTATTAAATTATTGCTCTTATATATGTGCATGTATGTATGTGTGCATGCATGTATGTATGTATGTATATGTATATTACGAATAACTTCGACGTAACAGGTTTCTAACAGAGAAAAATATTAGTTTCTCCGCCCAAAGACAATTCTCATTCTCTCGTTATCTGAATGTACGCTTATGAACATTTCCGGTATACGTAGTAAAAGGAAAAACTAATAGAAAGGCTTCTATTTAATTAAAAAGAATTTATAACTTCTCTCGATAACCTCTATGATCTAATCACACAATCATCAACAAGGTCGTCAGCTACACTAAAACCAATGCGCTCCAATTCCCGTTGTTGTTAGTTCACAAGAGTTTTCGAGTTGATCGCATTGGCCTAATATGAGGCTAGTCCTTCTAGTTTAAAATAAATGTCAGCAAAGTCGGCCATTTTCTATGGTAAGATGTAAGAGAAAGTCTTAAAGTTAAAATCGCTGACTTTATCGCGCTCTTGAATTGCTAATAGAAGGCGCTGGTAAGTGCCAAAATATTCGATCTAAACCGTCAATAATTTATTTCGTTCATTCTTCTTACTCATCTTATTTGCAATTTGGTCGCAATATTTTTATTTAACCACACACACACACACACACACACATAGATAATAAAACAAGCATATAAAGTAAACCATACAACAACACGAAACCAAAGCATTTACAAATTTTTTTATGTTTCCTGTTTTTATCGGATTTGGTAAACTTTTTATATTTTCCTGGTATTTGTGTTGCTAAGAAATAAAATCAAAGATATATATACAAGAGTGTCAAAAGTAGTGCTGTAGGCATGTTTGTTCTGAGCACGTGTTTGCGTGTATATATGCATTTACTTCCCCACTACTTTACCCTTCAACGACATACGATGTACATACACATCATCTATTAGTTGGATTATATTGGTTTATTTATCGCAGTTGAACCGATACATAGACAGACCGATAAGGAATACAAAATACAGCAAACAAAGTCTTCATCGCTTTTCCTCAAAGCCACATTTAATGTTGTTAGTTTTTCAATTTTGTTATACCTTTTTTTTGTATTTTTTGCTTTATCCTTTACTTTTCTGCTTTCGTAAAATTTGATTTTCAGTGCATTTTTTTCACGTACCATTTTTTTTTTTTTTTTGATTGCATTTAGACCAAAATTTCTCATAGAATTGTTTATTTGTGCACTCAGGTGTGAGAGAATAAACATGAAATATGCCCTGTGCATATTTTATACGTATATTTACAGCCTAGTGCACATTCATATATATATATATATATATACTCTCCATATATATACAATATACTGTGCGTATAATATACAGGGTGTAAAAAACCAAATCAATCTGCTATAGTTTAAAATGAGTACACTCGCAGTTGTGTGTGGACACAACCACACAACAAATGTATCTTTATAGTCATTGCATAGCAAATGGAAAAATTTTTAGGTCGCATCACATAGCCGCAAAAGATCACTGCCACCATAGTATATAGTGCAAAGGCTAAAGAATAGAAAGAAACTCATAGAAACTCAACTTGCATCCATTTTCGTGATTTCATATCGCTACCAAAAATCTCATTCTCCTCATCATTGTCGCTCAAAAAATCTAATATAACATTGAATATATAATAAATATCCCATTGTCAGGGCAATTTGAAACACCCTTTTAAGCACGTATTCAGTGTGTGTATTTACTTGCATTTGTATTCAATTGAATTTTATATTGATTTCGTTTTTTATTATTTTTTTTTTATTTTTACTTAATATCTAATATTCAACAGCGTAATTTGCATTCTATGAATTGGATTTTGATTGGCTTTTCTTTATCTGGTATAAGGCAAACACTTTTGTAACTGATTTCATTACTATGCTCATCACCGCAAAATATATCTACTTTATCGTATGGCTTGCACGAACAGAGTTGGTTCACAGATCTAGATCGCATAGAATATGGAGTAAAAGTCTAAAATTCATCTAGAAACTAATTTACTATTATATGAAGAACCTTTACATTATTTACAAGATTGTTCGAAATGATCATCAAAGCCTACATTTTCAACTTAAAGACAATTAAAAAAAAAAGATTCATTTAGATATGCCTCGAAGTGAGTCATTAACTGATTTTGCGAAAAAGTTTTTTTTTATTAATTTAAGAAGTGCATAACCGATTTCATATCGAAACTTGATAAAATCTAAATTCCAATACAGTATCTGTTTTATATGTGTATATATATAGAAATTATTGACAGCAACATCTTATTTCCTAAAAATCATAAATGCTTGCATAGCGTGCAAGGCACCTCTCAAAATTCGGAAAATATCTTCATTTGATTCATTCACTTCGTTCATGTTTTCATATTTTTGCCATTAAACAATATTTTCGGGATTACCTAATATTTTTGTACAATGATAACAATGATGATGACGATGATAATACACTCACAATACGCAGCAACACGGCAATAATTGCAAGTGCCACAAAAAAATTCACGTTTATGTTCATAATTGATTGGTGCATTGAATACATAGGGTTCTTATTTATTGTACTCATCACCGTAGAATCAGGGGTATATTCATTTTGTCAAAACGTTTGCAACATCCGCAAGGAAGCTTTCAGAGAACCTTACAAAGTACTTATATATGGTTGATCAGCATCAAATTCTGAATTGACTTAAGCATATCCGTCTGTCCATCTGTTGTAAACATTCCCCCGAGCATAAAAATGAAGTTATCGACTTCAAGTTTGGCAAAAACGTTTGAAGTTCTGGCACGCAGTTTGGTATTGAAAACGAGCTAAATCAATCGAAGGACACACCTACAGTGCGTCTATGGACACGTCTGTTTTCCCAAAGGAATCAAAAATTTGTTTTTTATTCATTACTCATTAATACATACTATAGCAGATAATCATACCAAAGTTTAAACACATATTCTATGAGCTATTCTCTTTGCGCAAAAATGGAAAAAATTAACCACGCCTACCCAATATCATACTGTATCAATATGTAGTTTTTTTTTTCAATATAAGCTTCAAAAAGTACATAAATTCATTGCTAGTTTAAAATTTGGAATGCAACTAAGCATTTCCGTCTTCGCTTTTGTGCATCTGTCTGTCTGCGAAATTCTGTAATATTTGTGGTAAACATTCTTCCATTAGCGAAAATGAAGATATCGTCTAAAACTTTGCAAAAGAATTTGAAAGTGACATAAGCTTTTCAAAGGATACGCCTACAACGCCCCACGCTACAAAAAGTTTTATTTTGAAAATAGAAAAAATCAATTGCGCCCACTCCACATTATGGAGGATGAAAATTTAGTTCTTTTGATGTTTTTGTCTCTGTAACTGTGGTAACTGTGATGGGTATAAAATATTCGGTTACGAAAGAGCGCAATTTTCTTACTTATTACTATTTGGTCTCTTAGAAAAGTTTTATGCAGACCCATTTTATTACATGTAGTATTTTCGTAACAATATACGAGAGGTAGCCAATAGATTCATTGGCAATGAAGTAATTATAGCTTTGACAATGCGGGGGGATAATAGCCAATGAGCGATTTGGTTGGGAAATAGCTAGTAAGCAACCTTTGAAATATGGTTTTTGAAAACTTTCAGAAAGATTTGAAAGAAAGGCTTTTTTAAGACAAACTGCTCGAGGCATAAAATTAATTGAATTAAGAATTTTTTATCCCTCTTGGAAAACAGGTGTGTCCATAGTATTGTAGGCGTGTTTTTCGACAGGTTTGGCCCATTTTCAGCACCTAGCTGCGTGCACGAACTTTCAATATTTCTACCAAATTTGAAATCGACAGTTTAATTCTTGCGGTCAGGAGAATGTTTACAACAGACGCACAGACGGACATGCTAAATCGATTCAGAATTTGATGCTAATCAAGAATACGTATACTTCGTAGAGTCTTTGAAGCTTGCGTTACAAACGTTTCGAAAAATGAATGTATATCCCAGGCTTCGGTGATGGGTATAAAAACGATAAAACAAAATATGCATTGATGTGAAGTGTTTGCGGAAGGCAAATTCTGTACAATCAATCGTAATGTTCGAACGGACAAAACCGGAAACAGCATTGAAACGTTGTAAATATAAATTTCTGTAAGTAATATGTAAATATATCTTTTAAAAATTGAAAATAGACGATACGTCACTTAAAGTATCAAAATTCAGTGGTACGAACTTCATCTCAGAAGTAGTCAGATGGAAAGGTAAAGTCACATAAGGCAGAAAACGTAGTTACGTAACACTATTAACTCTATTTATATGTGATTCGTGAAGTCACAGTTACCTTCCGTCCACGACGAAAAGAGATAACAATAAATAACGACCACTTGCTTTCTTAATGCACAATAAAGACGGCATATGAGTACTATTTTCAAATAGCGTAAGCGTAAAGTGCAAAGTCGATAAAAGACTTACCATCAGATTCCATACACGGTTCACCGGGATGGGAGCATACTCCAAACTTATAATTTTGTTTATCTTGTTGTAAAGTAAATGTTTTATCCTTTAACGAACTCAAATCAAGACTGTAAGTAAAATAGGGTAGCGAGTAACATCGCGGTATATACGCACACAACCACGCAAATCGTATGTATATGAAAGAGAAAAATGGTAAACAGAGAATACATTAAAATCATGCATAACTAGTGCCATATAGACAGACACGCAAAGAGCAAATAAGCATATGCGTAAAATTAAAATTTATAGAAAAACGTAAATGGAAAATAAACAAGTGATAAAAAAAAAAATAAAGTAAACCGTTATGACGACATTCAAACAGCAGCAACAACAAAAATCAACTTACATCTCGTTGCCGTGGGTAACGGCAGTGCATGGAGCCAAATCATTGCAAGCCAAAGGAGTAGCAAATGAAAATTCATATAAACAACCGTGGTAGCCCATTAATTCCGGATGGGCATTCTGCAGTAACGATTGTCACCAGATAAGATAACGATGTATATAGCGTGTGCGTGTGCGTGTGTGTATGTGAAATAAAAAGTAAAAATATATGTATAAATATTTTTGTATTTTAAATTCCAACTTGAGTTAAACGAAAGCAATGAATTAATTAAATCTCTGCCTGCAGGGATATATACGCCGGTGTTACCTTAACATCTTTATCGCAATAAAAATAAATGGTCGACGAGTAATTTGTGCTACCATTACACGGTGTCAACGAAATATGACGCATAATCAATTGGCCATTATCAATAACTGGTTGAGCATGCGCTAAACCATAGTCAAAAAATCTTGGAAAAAAAAAATGTTTAACTTTAAAATAATCGCTTCTTATATATAGAAACAGGAATAATAAGCGAATTTTACCTTTTCTTATAATCTTTGGAGTTCAGGTCAACAAAACATACACTGCTGCCTAAAGGACACATGGCATTCTCTCCATATAAAACCGGTTTGCAAATATTGATTATAAAAGCATTGCCTTTACGATCCGTCGTCCTAAAGAATTCAAAGAATTTTCATTATGTAAATGAATTCGAAACCCAGATATTTTCCATTCTTACCTGTAGTTAGTATCGCTTAGAGATCCCAATTCGTATGTAAGTCCAGTTTTTGAATCCTCAACAGAACAATTACGGCCCAAAATTGTCTTCGGTTCAGGTAAGCACGCAAAAGGTGTTTCAAAAGTTATGTAAAAAGAACAAGCGTCGTCGGACTATAATAGAAAAGTTGGAAACCATTTTGAGTAAAACTGGAACTGGTAGAAAAAAACTACAAATTCTCAATTGCGCAAAATCATCATTAATGAATTTATACTTTAGCTTAAGCCATTCACAGGCGTATTCAGATCAACCATAATGTAGAATGTTGAAAAATTGGGAAACATATTAAAATTATTCCGCAGTATAAAGTCGTGATGAGGTCTAAAATCAATATAATGACCATCTGATGTGATAAATACAATAACTGGAACATTGGTTTTCACTTTGTATATGCCAGTTTTTCTTGCGGCTCCATATCGACAATTTACCTATCTTTTCAATTTTCTATAATATGGGATCAGCGCTCCGGCGCCTAACATAACTTGCTCGTCTCTCTCTCTCTCTCTCTCTCTCTCTCTCTCTCTCTCTCTCTCTCTCTCTCTCTCTCTCTCTCTCTCTCTCTCTCTCTCTCTCTCTCTCTCTCTCTCTCTCTCTCTCTCTCTCTCTCTCTCTCTCTCTCTCTCTCTCTTGCTTGCTCTCTCTCTCTCTCTTGCTTGCTCTCTCTCTCTCTCGGCTTGTAGAGTATGTTTTAAGTATATAGTTGAGATATATTGGACCAGAACAAAACAACTCTTTAAGATCACACTTACAGATGGGTAGTTGAATCGGATTAGACGATTGGAGAATTTTCTTCTTTTATTGCTAACGGTACAATATATGACAATTACATGTTCAGATTACGTTTACCAAGCCAATAAGAATCAGACTTACTTATAGACTTATGGGGCATTTTCAACATATATATTTTTTGTATTTGTTTTTTGCTTTAAATTAAAAAACACTTTAAGTGTATTCGAAGATTGTAGAGGTGTAAATAGTGACGTAAAATTAAAGTTGCAAACTTTGGCGCTGGAATTAGATTATTTTAGTAATAAAATTGATTAAAAGTAAAGATAAGGATTAATAAAAAAAAATGTTAGCAAGCTAAAAAGACATTTGCTTTTCTAATAAAGGGAGTTAAATTCCTCGAAGTGAGCATAACTTTTTCCATTAAAGAGGCCGAAGAGGCCGAAGAGGCGGCCATACAATCTAAAGAGCCCGAAAGATCTTCCATCTATGCTATCAAATTTATGACGTCTGAAAATCAGATAATTGCAACGTTCGCTAGTATCACAAATACTATTCATAAATACTATTTAACATGGTAAGAATAATTTCTACGAATGTTATTTTATTAAATGTTTACATTATGAGCTTACGTATGAAGTAATTTTCGATTGTTTCGTATCCAATGTGTAGTCACAGCCAAGAAACACATGCAACTGATACGTTTCATTAGTTTTGCCGCTAGTACACTTCTCACCATTTGTAAAACTGAAATACATTCTACCATTATGGTAATTCAGTTCATGTTGAGTACCTAAATTCAAAACAAAGTATTTATAAAAATAACGTATAAAAGCTATTTTTTAAAAAAGAAAAATTTATACAAACCTAGAACAAATTCTTGTTCATTCGATCTCTTCAAACAGGCTGCAGTATCAACTCGATTATGACAAGTGCGCGATATATTTCCGCAAATATTAAATTCAAAAATGTCACCTGAATCACTAACGGTCAAATGAGCGAAATCCGAACGTAAAACGCTAAAATCGAACTTATGTTGATAAACTGGCTCGGTAAGGAAACAATCATTGCTTTTAAATATCTGTCGGAAATAAACAAAAAAATAAGGGAAATGACTAACATGAAAAGTTTGTAACTTCGCAAGTTCACTCGCCTATGCAAAGAGAGTAACAAACATATTTTCATTTTCCTCTTCCGTTTTTCTTTTTCTCTTAATTAATTAAATATCAAAGCATTGCCAATTTGAAAAGTTACGAAAATAAATAAAGCAATTGTTGCTTTTGTAGTACAAATAAAAATTGTTTTTACTTTAATAACGAAACTTTTTTTTCTTCTGCCATTCTACTACGAATGTTTAATACAACACTTTTCTTGTGGCACACGTGTAGAATTCTGCTACCTATTTAGTAAATTTCGTCTTCCGCATTTTATAAGATTGTATGTACTTTCGCGTGGTAACACTAAATGCCAAATAGAGCCGCTATTGTGTCAAAAACATATGATCAACCAAAACAACATAAACGCAATTATTTTCGGTTAAGATTTCGTCTTAAGAGCAAAGGAAACTGGGAATTATAAAAACAAACAGCACTAACACATACACGCAATCAGGAAAACAATTGATAATGAATATACGTATATCTTTTGCATTACTTACCAAAGGATTAAGATTATCATTACTGGCTGCTCCTGTTGCTGCGGTGACCTTGACAAGAAACCCGACCAATGTAAACAAAAACGGCGTCAAATATTTGTACATGATTCTGACGATGGTACAAAGAGAAATACTACAAAACATACAAACACGTACGCTACACAATAACAAAATTCTACATATGGAGAGTTTTTATAATCAGGTGGTTGCCGATAAAAAGAAGAACAACAATCAATGGATGATTTAACACTTTCAAACTTTTGTTAATAGCTGTTAATTCACATATTCTGGCTTATGAAAATGTGACATACAAACATTTTAACTTTATCAAAGACTTTTAATATTTTTTTTTTCGTCATTATTCTTTAATAGAACAATCGTTAATTTGTTATTGCTTAACCATCTATTAGGTTCAAAACTTACATTTTATCATCTATTTATTTATTATTATCTTTTTTTTTGTTTTTACCGACTGAAGACAATAGCATTTATCGCTTTTTTTGTAAAAAAAAAACAATATTTACATACACATATGTAAATAATGCACAGTATATAGCCAAACGAAAATATGAAGTTTTTAAATCAATTAACCAGCTTAAAGCTCCACGCAATTGGAAAATCACAAGAAAACTGAAACTACCGCTATTAATAATTGAGAGTTATTTACATTTATGCTTTAATTGAAATTTACTTTTCTCTTTACTCATTACCTATATACTATTGCCAAACTAAGTTTTTTTTTATATTGTTCATAATCTTAAATACATTTTAACGTTGGCAGTGTCGCTAACAATGATATTGTAATAAAACAGCTGTCACTAGGCATTCATTGCAATCGTACTAAAGCAATATTTTTTTGCAATCTCGATTATTAAAATTGATAAAAAGATGTCTTCATCTGCGGAGTTTGAATTTTTATTGAAACGAGCCACAACTCTGTTGCATTCATCACAATCGAATTCTGCCTTCGAATTGCGACAATTGCTCGATGAAGAAATAAAAAAGCGCTACGGATCAGAGAAAATGATTACAAACAGCATGAGCAAGAAGCAATTAGATGAAGAAGCAAATTTTCCTGGCCGCCGAGCTGCCACTCCCCCACCTCAACCAGTTGAGGAAGTTATTAATTTGATTAACTCTCCCACTAAAACAATATCGGATTCTCCAGATACCATACGTAAGTGCATACTATTTTCTTCAAATAAATAAATAAATAGTACATGGACAATACCTAGATGGACAATTTACGATAGACAATAGACAATTATGTGTGAAAAATGTGAAAAATATATGAGAAAAATGGCAGCACTGTTCAGATAAAATCCCAGGTTTCGCTTTGAAAAAAGATGTTACCATTCATACTAAAATACTAAATATACTAAAAATCTTTATAACCAGCTTAATCTAGTGTTAACATTTTTCACACAGTCGATTCCGAAGATGCAAGTGGTGCCTTGTTATCGACAACAGCAGAAGACGAAGCTAACCTTAAAGAATTTGGAGATTTGAACTGTTGTGTTTGTGGTGAAATGATGTTTACGGCCACAAACCGCTTAATTGAATGCTGTAAATGTGGCTCTTTATACCACCAGGAATGTCATAAACCTCTTATCGCTGACGATGAAATTTCCGACGACCAAGTTCAAAATTGGCAATGCGATAATTGTGTTAACAAGCCCTCAACGACCAAAGCAGCTGGTTTAATAGTCGATGAGCTAATGCCACTGACGACCACTTCAGTCGGTTCAATTAACAAATCTAAGTCGTCTGCTACTTCATCGCGGTCATCATCGTCATCAAATTCCTCGTCTCCTTTTTACAAAGCAGAACATACATTAGCTTCGACTGCAACGACATCCAAAGTTAAAGAAGAAAAACCGGCTTCATCGACTTCAAAATGTGCGACAACGATAAATACTGGGATCACTCAATCATCATCATCATCCTCCAAAAAGCATTCTTCTTCTTCTCCTTCATCAAATAAATCGAAATCTTCGTCAAGACATCACGATAGTAAGCGAAAGTCCGCAAAATAACGAAAAAAGAAATACTTTTAGAGATAAGATTGCATTTTTACACTAAGAATCTTCATGACATCATTTAACCATTGTCTTGTTTAACCGAAGATAAGGAATATGTACATATATATATATATATATATACATTGCGACACATAAAAAGTCTCCGCGGGTTTTTTGAAAAAAAAAATTAATTTTAATCAAGAACACATTGACCATTATTATCTATGACTTTTTGCTATTTTTCGGGTAGCTTCAAAATTCCATCGGCATAGAACTTCTGTTGTTTATCAGCGAAAAACTTGGCCAAGTGACATTAAGCGGCACTTCGGTTGGCCAATTTTTTATCATCAAAGGAGTTTTGCGGAGACCGAAACAAATGGTAGTCACACGGTGCAAGGTCCGACCTGTAAGCTGGATGCATTGAAACTACCCAACCGATTTCCACTTGCCCTGAGTCGTCAACGATTTGTGTGGCCGCGCATTGTCGCGAGGGAACATAACTACCTTTTTGCTGGGCAATTCTTGTCGCCCTTTCTGGATTGCTTCATTCAAACGATCGAGTTTTGCACACTACAAACTCATAATGGAAAATTCCCTTCCAGTCCCACAAAACAGTCAACGAAGCGTTGTTTGTCGACAGTCCACAGTTTGAAGTTAACCATGATCGCCTGCGTTCGACTAAAAGCAGTATAATCATCTCATATTATTAATTTTCCAAAAGAAAATTTTATTTCTTAACCATTTAGTTGAAAGCTTGAAGTATGGGGGGGAATCATTAATAAAGAATATGAAGCGACACATTTGAAATCATAAACTATAATCTTTGCTTTTTACTAAAAGCAAATTATAGAAATAAAAAATTTTTCTGCTCAGATTGCATAGAATCTGAAACCGGATTGAATCCAGATCGCGGAAAAAAGAAAGAAGCGTACTTTCGACGGGGTTACAGGTAAACAAAAATTCAATTTAAAGTAAAAGAAATTGACTTAGAGTAAAATATTTTAGTGCGCATTTCCTCTAAATATCGATTGACTGATTTTTCAGTTTATTCTCATGAGAGGAAAAGTATAATTTATATAATCCAAAAACTCGAACTCGTGACCTGAGCGGCCCGATTACAAAAAGTTAAACTAAAATTGGCGATATTACACTTCTCTTCTTTTCTATTGGCAGCATTGGTCAGCTAACGGCATATCCTTGTCAAACTTAACATTCAACTGACAAAATCATGCATGTTACGGGACAAAATTAAAATATGAATTATTTTTTTTCTTTTTTGCAATAGAAAAGGTAAATTGAATAACCATTTATTTCTAAGTATAAATTTGACCATTCAACCCATTCATCATAGGCTAAAATACAAAATACAAAAAATACAAAAAAAAAAAACTTTCGAGAAAGTAATAAATCGCAAAGTGCCGAAACAAACTGTAAATATTGAAGTAGAAATAAGGAATCTAAATAAATCTTTAAATAAACAATTATGATTCAAAAGGAATATATTATCATACTTCTCCAATGCCAAAAATAGTTCTAAGGTTTCTTGGACTTCGGACTTTGAATAAGCCTTTTTGTTTTTCTAACAGTAACAAAAGGTGTTCTAGGACTGTCGTTGTCATCATCTTCGTTTACTTTACGAACTTTTACCCGTGTAACTGGAGTGGAACCCCCATTAGTTGTGTCATCTGTATCCACTTGATCTTGAGGATTCAGTTTCTTTTTACGTCTAACATTGACAAGAACATTAGCATCCATACTAACATCAAGTTCAAAATTAAATTCGTACGTTTTACCGGTTTTTCTAGTAGGGGTTATGTTATTGTTGACAACCGTGTTCGCTGAGCTTGAAGGAGACATTTCAATATGCGGACCTATTTTTATACGAGCCTTAGCATTCAATAGAGGATGGAGATTTTTTAGATTCGCTTTAGCGGATGTAGAGGCTAAAGGCGAATGTTGTTTTGGCGAAGCAGTCTTGCTGGCGGGCGTGGGAATGCAATTAGATTCGTCTTTTATAAACGGCGAAATTATTTCTGAAGAAACAACCTTTTTTGACAACAGTTTATTACCACGACTTGGGCTTTTAAGCGGCTGCTTTCTCTTAGGCCTTTTGCTTGCAAATGCGTAATCCTCGTCACTTTCGTCGCTAGCGCTAATGACTTCTTCGTCATCACTTTCTTCTCTATACGAAAGTAATTTTTCTTTTTCAATATTTACTCTAGATTTTACAGTAGGCTTTAGTGTCCTACTGGTCGTAGGAGGAGAATCAATAGCAATAGCGATTTCATTATCATCACTTTCTTCGACCTTCAAATGTGTTTGTGTCTTTTTAATATTTGCTTTAGTTTTTGCCGTAGACTTTGCTGCTTTGCTAGTAATGGGTCCCACAAGCGCTGTTTTCTTCACCTTGAAGTCTATGTCGCCGGTCGTGTTGGCTTTCAAGGCTTTCAAGTAGTTCTTAAAAATATTACGACACTTTTCATAATCTGGCTCATCGTTGTACTTCATTTGTGCTACGTATTTGATAAACTCCATTACTGGTGTCGGGGTACCCTGGGGGAATAATTTCTTTAGTTGCATGTCGACATTGGCCATAAAATTCTCTTTTGCCTTTTGTACTTTAACTGGAGCTGCCAAAAGTTTTTCTTTGATCCAGGGTAATTCCGCTCCCAACCACTCTATTATATTATAACCCATTATTTCTAGGTCACCTCGCCTAGTTGCAACACCTTGATGAGCATCTCTGGATGTATATTCTATAGTTCCGTTATGCATTTTTTTAGGATCTGGTTTAAAGTCTTTTTTCGTATAGTGAGATGCCAACCCATAATCGACTAAATATGTTTGCGCACCACCTCCCTTACCGTAACCTAGCAGGATGTTGGCAGCTTTCAAATCAGCATGTACATAACCACAACGATGTATGAACTCATAAGCGTCCAACATTTGCAAAACAATACGATAAACAGCGATTTCTGGTAAACAGCGCGAGTTGCTTAAAAAGAGCTTACTTATATCAGAGCCGTAACGAGGCATCACAATATAGCGATGTTTTATATTATTAATATCAAATGAGCCATGCTCTACCATATAAGGCACGCCTAGACTCTTTAAACCATGCTCCCGTCTAAGTTTGGCAGTTCGCATATAAAAATGCATTTCAACGAATAAAGGCCCATTATCGTGAGGTTCCTGTAAAAGTATTTCATATCTGAATAAAACCCCCTGTTATACTTCTCTTTTGTACTTACGCATTTTACTACATAATCGTAGCTTTTTTCACCACCTTTACAAGCTGTATAAATCTCACCGAAACCTCCGACACCTATTGACGTTCCGATTTTCCATTCATTTTTGCCAAAATCCTTAAGGATTGTACCTTCCCGTATTTTTTCCGGCATATTGTATAGTTTCGATTTCTTTTTAGCACCTCCAGTAGCTGCAGATGCCGCTCCTTTAACCTTCGCTACTCTTGGCATTTTTTACTTATATCCTTTTAACAATTCCTGCCTTAAAATAAGGATTTACATTTATGAATTTTTAATCTTGAAACTTTTTTTAAACCAGTTTTTGCAATCTCAAGATCACATTTGTTCAAGAACAATGATGCCCACTTATCGAATTCACGATGTAAAGAACAAGTAGTAGTATTAATAATTGCTTATATAGAATGAAAGAAAATAAATATTTGAAATTTAAATTATCGTGGAATGGAAAATAGTTATTTTTTATTTTTCGACAAAGTTCACACAGCAAACGATAGTAGATTTTAGTAGACTTATAGGGTTTTCCAGAGGCAAGCACATCCTTGATATAGCTTCAGTCATCAGGCTGTCGAAGGATATACTTAGTTGCCAAATAATTGTTTTCTTCCTTAGTTGGGTGAAGTACATAAATTTTCTTTAATTTTGTAAAAATGAAAGGCCGAAGAGATTTTTATCGCCAATAATAATAATGATTAGTATATTAAGTTTATATGTTTCGCCTTTAAAGGATAATTTAAATCAATTCTAAATATTTATGGTTTAGCAGTTTAGTTTCTTAATTTTAAATTTACCTAAAAAAGGATTTGACTTTTTCTTACATTTTCCAAGTAATAAAATCTGGCAATGTTTACTCCCTGCTGTATTTGCATTTTCCGCGTCTTTTTCTCGTCATTCGTAAGTAGAAATTCGTGTTGTTCAGTCGTTAGTGTGCGTGTAGAAAAGAAATAAAAAATTTATATTCAGTAACTCGTAGGAAAAGTTGTTGGAAATTATTTGGAAAAAATATTGAAAATTCATTCCAAAATTTTGACGCATTTGATCACAGATTGAAATGGTAAATTATCTTTTTAATTGCAATGTGCGAGAGACAGTCAACGTCATTGTGAATGGGGCCAACTGGAGTGTTAAGCGTGCATGCGTGTAAAAGCGATTTCTAGACGCACGGAGAGATTAGAATAAAAAAGCATCTGTGAAAAGCGAAGGGGAAAAACGGATTTTCAATAATATTTTATTAAGTGAAATTCAACTAAAGTCAGAATAAAAGTTAAACGAATATATTCGTTTTTAACCTCACTCTTTGGCGGGAAAAAGTAAAAAAAGCAACAAAAATGGCCCCCACTCCGTTATATTGGCTTCTCGCAATTTATATATTCTAAGTTGATTTAAAAAAAGTAATTAGTTTTACGTTTTGTTTTGTTAAAAGGCTGGTGGAAAAGCTGGTAAAGATTCAGGAAAAGCTAAAGCCAAGGCAGTTTCGCGTTCCGCTAGAGCTGGGTTGCAAGTAAGTTCCATTTGAAAAACAAACGCGTTTCCCGCCTTTTTAGGAAAACAATTTCCTTGCTTTCAGTTCCCTGTAGGTCGTATTCATCGTCATTTAAAGAGCCGCACAACATCGCACGGACGTGTAGGGGCTACAGCAGCAGTTTATTCAGCTGCAATATTGGAATATTTAACAGCCGAGGTAAAATTTGTTCAGTTACATTATGTAGTATAGACATTTCATCATTCTCGATTAAGGAATTTTTTCTTTTAGTTTTTTTATTTTTCATCAATACAGAAAAAATATTACCCGCCAAATTATTTTTCTCTTTTCTTCCTACATATATATATGTCGCTTTCTCTTTTAAGCTTTATAATAGTAATAGTAATGCTTTTAGAACTTATAGGCATATGCTGTACATTTTCTGTTGACTGTTTGTTAGGCATATTGTTTAGCCGTATCAAACAGAATTGTTTTTGTAGCGTCATTTGCCCGCCATTTTTTCAACTGATATTTTTCTCATTTTCTCTTGTTTATGTTTTTGATAAGCGTTATGAACAGGGTTACCACATCATATCATTTTTTAGCAATTCACAAATGTCAACCTTGCAGAAAACATTCACTTATACTCTAGTTATTTATTTATGAAAACTAAAAAATTTAACGTAGGGTATTTTGTAAATTGTGAAAACTATTCAAAAATATCTATTTTTGTGAATCCATTGATCCGTGATCTAATGTAGACGATGAAAAAATCTTTTTTCGTCATTATCTTTTCAGGTTCTGGAATTGGCAGGAAATGCATCCAAAGATCTTAAAGTAAAGCGTATTACGCCGCGTCATTTGCAGTTAGCAATTCGTGGCGATGAGGAGTTGGACAGTCTTATCAAAGCCACTATAGCCGGCGGTGGTGTTATTCCCCACATTCACAAATCTCTGATTGGCAAAAAAGAAGACAATGTACAAGACCCGCAAAGAAAAAATACCGTTATTCTTTCGCAAGGTTATTAATTTTTAGTTTTTAAACTAACAACTTTTTTTATAATTTTTTTTTTTTTTTTTATTTTCATTTTATATATAATACATATAAAATTAAAAAGAAAATGGTCATTGAGAGACAATGAGTTTATATTGTTAAACACGATACATATTTTGTTTAAACTGAACATTTTAAAAAAAATTACTTTCTTTCGCAATCATAGTTTGCCTTTAATATTAATTTCTTAATTATAAAAATAAAATTGCAATGTTTTACATAAAAAAAAGATAAATTATAAATAAACACAATACCCACACAACAGAAAACACATTAAAACACACTTACACAATTATATATTATTAATAAAAAAAAAAAAACTAAAATTTAAATGAAATTTTAAATCCATTTTAGAGAGGAAAAATGATATCAACTTCTTTACCACTTATCTGTCATATAAGTATTGTGTGGGTGTAAATTTTAGATAGCTTGTCGTGCTCATAATATCCATTGCGCATACACTTAACCGAAATCCAAATATTTAACAACATTTGTTCGTCCGTGTCTTTCGATTGTGAGTTTAGAAGTTATATACTTAACTTAATTTCTTATATACTCAAGAAATTTAACTTTGAGCCCTTAACCATACGGGAAAACCTGAAGCTCAAATGAGCTTATTTTTAATAAAAAAAATTAAAAATGATAAAATTTACTAGCAATCATTTTATTTATTTGCTTTTATTCCTTCCCACTTGATAAAGTATTTTATAAAAATATCTTTTTTTATACTAATGCACTACTTTATAGATTCTAATTTTCAATGTTTCGCTTATTATGGGATAGCGCACACTTGCGATAATATTTTAGATGGTGCTATGAAATATTTCTATCTTTAGTTAATTATCTACTGTTACTAATGCATTTTATGGATTCTAATTTTCAATGATTCGCCTATTGTGGGATATCACGCACATGTCATAACATTTTAGATGGTGCATGGAAGTATTGGTACCTTAAGATAATTATCTACTATGAATTTCAAACTATCTTTTTATGTGTTTATGACCGATTCCACTCATATTTAAACATAATCACTGAGCAACAGCCATGTTAAATTCCGTTACAACCTTCACTGTGTTTAGTGGCCGTCAATTGCAACATGGATTATTGGATTTCTCCAAGTGAAAGCGACACGTTCATTGCGAATAATGTCTGAAGATTACAACACATCAACAATAATCTAGATTTAGATGATAGCAATAGCATAGCAGGTGATACTTTTTCTGCAGGCAGAGTTAGCTTGGCATTGCTTAAATCATTACATTCAATGAAATTGAAGGCAATTAAAATGCGACTATCGGATAGTCGGCAACGGAAATCATTCTTAGGAGTGAGACATTAAATGTTTGTGTGAGCGAAACGTTCCCCGTAGCATTTAATTTAGCGGGCGCGTAAAAAAAATGCTCTTTGTCGAAATCTGGATGCGTAAAGTTTGGAAATTTCTGATCTGTAGAGACTTACTGCAATGCTTCTTTGCAGATAAGTCTAAAGGAATCGGTTAACCTTCCCATTTATCCTTTCTTTACGGTTCTCTCCTTTAAAAACCTACACTAGTGGTGGTACAGAGTATATTAAGCTTATACGGATGCATGCAACACGCAGCAGGACTTGAAATCGATACCAATCAATTCAGAATAATTTTGTGCCCGTCTGTTCATGTTGCTTTCTTGTATTCAACCGGCACTCCGCAATTTTTCACATATTTTGATGAAATTTAGTTCACTGACATGCATTACCATATAAAGCCTCATTTTGAAAAGCCGTTAAATTAACTGTAAGCTGGTGTGGACTATTTGATGGTGGGCCACGACCTACTATAGTCTTTTCACTTACTTTTTTTTTTTGTTTCTTACCTATCTGGCGATAGGAAAATTGTTATTGTTTCTGCTCAACAATATAAAAGGAAAATAAGTAAAGGCCGATCATGTTGTTTGTTGCAGTATTGTTGTTTTATTTTCTTTTGTATATATAAATATATATATATATGTGGAAGAAACGGAGACCGATCACGTTGTTTGTTGCAGTGTTGTTGTTTTATTTTCTTTTATATATGTATATATTTTCAACAAGTCGACATTTTCTTTACTCTGGTAGTAAATTCCACCGATAATAAGTAAAAACGCTTGTTACAACTTTATAAGGACAATGCTTACGAACCACTCTACGAATGATTTTTATAGTTTACGTAGCAATGATTTAACAATTTTCATTGGATGTATTCCCCCTTGATCAGTGTTAAAGTCTCTTCAAGTTGTGATCATAAATTTAACGTTTTAGTATTTTTATAGTGAGCGCTACTTTTAAGACCGCGTTACGGTTAAATTTTATATGTGTAAGAAAAAGTTAGCCGGTATTGTGCGAGGGTCAAAGCAACTACGAATTTAATGTTATATACTTTTTCCACACTTTCTATCATAAATGAATTTTTCTGGGACATTTAAGACTTTTTTTAAACAAAAACTATATATGTGTTTGAATTTGTTATAATTACATTTTATTAAAATTTTTTCATTTAAATGACTTCCGTTGTAGGCACTTGTAAATCATATAATTACGTAATATGTTAGACATTGAAAAAATACAAATTGCACACACACGCATACACACTCATACATATAAGTGTAAGAAACGAAAGGAAGCTGTAGAATTACATAGCTTCTTATTATTAACCCAACAATTGTGGCACAGATTTCTGAATATCATCGCAACGTTCGTTGAGGTCATCCTGTGATAAGAACCGAAACAAAAGAGAAAGAAAAGAGCGAACAACATAGTTGTATTAAATAAAATGTATATGTGTGTGTGTTCGCACGTTTGTCTTGAAAAAACTTACCGCTTCTAAACCCAAGCAAGCGCCCCACTCGATTAAGGTAATGCGATGATCTTTGTTAGCGTCACACGATTCTAAAAATGGGGCGATACAATGTTCCAGACTAACTAAAGGAGCACGAATTGGGAAAAGTTCGTGACGCGATACGGAACGATCAGTATCACCATCTAAATCACACCATTTCCACACGGCAGCATTAGACCATCGTCGAGTCATATTAGTTTCGGCTTCCAATTCCATTTGCATGTAGTGCTCGGTGAGTTCATCACGTTCGGCCAAATCGCGCATAACATTAAATAACCAATCGCGCATGCGACGTGGGAAATCCTTTAAAAATCATCACAGAATCATTAAATCGATCATCGAAATTCATCAGGATTGTAATTACCTTCATATCCTCTTCGGAGCACTTTTTCTGTTCATGACATTCACCGTAGTAGTCAATATGCAAGTGAATATTAAGCGGAGCAAGACAACCGTCAGCTTTGGTATCACATAGGCAACGCTGTTGATAAACTGAGCAATCGGACGGCCACGTTTCATTTTTATTCGTGCATACACGTCGTCGTAAATCCGTTTCTTCTGGACATTCTGGAATACAAACACATTTCGCCTCCATGCCCTCGAGCTGACATACACGACCAGCACCACAATGTATTTTTTCACATGGATCGACTAATTATAGATAGATAACATTTTTCCATTTTCCATTCTATTAAGTGACTGCCAATACTCACTTTCCACTACGGGATTTAAAACGTTATTCTGTAAAGCAGATAATTCTGCTGCCATTTTTGCGGCAATTTCATTTTCCCGTTGCAAATCTTTGTTCTGAAAATGTGAAATTTTTGAAATTATTGTATGTGTATTGTATTGTTACTGTGACGTTGTACCTTACCAAGTTGTTCTCTTCCAAAAGTCTTAAAAACTCTTCTTCACTCTCATCCAGATCGGATATATTCAAATCATCCATTAAATCCATATCTTCTTCTTCGGCTTGCACATTTTGAGTAAAAACCAAAAGGCTTAGCACCAAAATTGGCGTCCACCACTTCATGATTCCGCAAAGAAATGAATGCAACTGAAATACTGAAATTATGTATCAAATGTTAGCTAAAGCTAACTGTTAAAACAAGAAGATATACAATTCACGCTAAGCCTGATAAGGGTTTCATTGCGAGTAAGAGAATTGTGAGATAACGCTGGCTTGGAGAGTTAAATAAGAGAAATTTTGAAAAAATTATTTTCTCTCTCTCTCGCTCTCTCCTTTTACCAATTATGTTGTCTTTCACGGCACACGCTGAGTGCAAGATAATTAAAACATATAAAGAGTTATATTTCGGTATATATATTTATATATATATATATATATATATGCACTTCCAAAGATGTAAAACCGAAATATAACCCATATATGTTCCAATTATATATATATACATATATATATACGTCTATATACATATACATATGTGCAACATTCGGCAGTATATGTGCACACAAATGTAATAAAAGAATATTTATTGTTTCGCACACATTTACATTCAGCTATAAAAACACTAAAATCTATTCAAATACATCACTTTGCTTGAAAAACGATCACAATTTTACCGAAATTAGAGACCACATCATTTGGTTGATTAAATGTTCCAGACGTGCACACAATTGTCTAAATGTATACATTTTCAACGATTTCATTCTCTTAGCGATCTAAGTTTCGAATTCAGAAGTCGGTACAAACTGTGCTCTACATTAAGCTTCTCGCAGCATGCAGCTTAGAAAATATATTTCAGTTTCTGTCGAACATGAATCGAAATATCTTGTGTAGGTGTACGTGAGGAAATTACCTCGGAAATCAGCTCTAGAAATCATTACAAAAAAAGAAAAAAAAAAACATATATGATTCGGTTAACAAAAACTGAGATTCGGACAATTATACGTCTCTTTGGCTGGTAGTGTTCTTGAAATGAAATGCTGTTTATTTTGAAATCTAAACACAAAATTATTTTCAAAAAATGTTGAGCACAAAGTCTTCTTGAAAGTTTCCATTAACTAACACACATAAACATATTTTGATTTACATTAATATTTCGGCATAACATACTTTGCTTGAGGATTTAAATTCTAAACGAAAAAAAAAGTTCCAAAGGACCAAAACTTCCAAAAGTATTTAAACCTTTGCGCTCTGAATATTTTTTTGTTAACTATCACTAACACTTTAATTAATAATTTCAAATGACATAACATAAACTATTTATGCGTTAAAGTGGAAGATGGCGTAAGCAGTACGATGTCAACACATAGTCGACCTACGAGTGCAAGAGGTCACATCCTTTTGAAACGTAGCGATTGAGTGTCTACATGCTGCGTTCAAATAATAATCCAATAGACCGGCCAATAATCTTCCAAAATGACTTCAAAACCAAAATGTTCAGTTAAAGTCAATTAAAAATGAATGCTATGCCGACTCTTTTTCACTAACTTGGGCGAGATTGACCGTTTAAACGGACAGGCTTGTCAAAATGGTTAACTAGAAATTTTATTATGTCGGTACGTTAAGGTCCTTACGTGGTGATGTATTAAGCAGCTGAGAGAAGATTTCGAGGTTATTTGTTCATCAAAATGAGCCATACGGGCGCCTTGTCGCTTCGAACAGCCATTTTATAAATTCTATAACTGAGAATAGCACCCGATTTGATATGTACGAAAGATACTAAAATTCGACTATGATTGATTATTTCTAAAAGATTATATATATATATGCAATATATGCAAATGTGCCCACGTATAAATGTGTCCTATAGGTTTTTTCCCCGCCACGTTCCTTTGTGTTCCAAAAAGTTCCAATAGTAATTGTTTATACAAAAATTGATTTCCCATTTTGCTAAGCGTAGTAGTAGCGATTGAAAACCTTTGGCCGAGTACATCTATATATAGCACGTACAGTAGACTTTCTTGCATATGTCGATCTTAATAGAAAACAAGTAAAAACACTATAGTGGACTCCTACTCAGCCATACAGTTATTTATATAACGACTTTTCGAAAAAAAAGGCAAGTGATCGAGAAATGTGGGTCAAAACTTGTCGGTGAACGAAATTTCATCGAAAATTTTTAAAAAATTGCGGCCGCAAGTTGAACACGAAAATACTTGTACAGACATCATACAGGCAGGCAAGTCCTGAGTCAATCGGCATAATTAACGTCGGGTCTATTCCAAGTTCCTCTGGGTGTTGCGGACACTCACACAAACTTAATCTGCCCTTGTACAATACGCACAAGTGGCGTAGGGCATAAAAAGATGACTTCAGAGTGCATTGTTGGTCTGTAATGTTCTCAATACTCTTCTAAAAGTCGAAGTCTAAAAATTTCAAACAAATCTTTTTATTTACTGCGCATACATATATAGACATGTACGTACGTGTACCATATGATGAAAAGATGTTTGCATCATAAATTCTCAGAATATTTATGTTTAGAGAAAGAGAATTAAAAGTACATTTTTCATTTTGATGTTTAATTTAAAAACAAGAAAAAATCAAGTAAACACACTATATTCGGTCATGACCGAATCTTTTATACCCATTTTTACACCGTTACCTTAAAAGAGATTTCAAAAAATAACAAAAAACCAAATTTTCATACTCTACAGTATTTAGTAATAAAAGTTTAATAAAAGTTTTCGTCGTATAGGCGTGCGGGCGCTGCAGGCATGCCCTTTGGAAAGTTTCATCTCAGTTTAGTTTCAGAAAAGTTCATTTTCAAATTCTTTTCCAAATTCATAGGTGATATCTTTACTTTTGCGAACGGAAGAATGCTTACCAGAGATACTACACAGTTGGACCGACGAACAGACATGTTTTAGTGCATGTCAAATTTGAAACTGACCAAGAATTTATATATTTTATTGGCTTTATAAAGGTATTAAAAAAAAAATTAAATATTGATATCCTATAATTTCGGGTAGACGTGATAAATTTGCCCCATTCTTTTATATGCACTACAGCGACAGCCATAGAGTATACCTTTAAATTTTTATAGATTTGCCTGTTGTAATTTCTGCGTGGTGAGCAAAAGGCCAGAGATGTTCTCAGTTTTCGTGATACCCTGCATGCATGTGCTTCGACCGAATTGCCCCATTTTTAATATCAGCCTGCGTGGAAGAAATTCTAATGTTTTTGTTAAATTCGAAGTGGATACTTTAATTTGTGCCGCCAGGAGAATGTTTACAAGATTTTACGCAGACGGACGGATAGACGGACATGCTTCAGATTTTGATACAGATCAAGAATGTATATGCTTTATTGGTTCCTTGAAGCTTCCTTCTGGGCTTTGCAAACGTTTTGAAAAAATGAACATGCTCCTCTTCCTTCGACGATGGGCATAAAAAATAGTATTTTATGGCGGAAATATGCATAAATATGTGTATAAAACACATGATGAATGCATAAGTGTTTATATACAGTAGTTTGACGCGATAAGGTTTAGAAGATAAGCTTCGAAATATAAGGCATTGAATTAAACGGTTTAAAAACTTTGCTTTATAATTAGCTAAATTTGCAAAAAGTGTGTGTGTTTGCATTTTAAGAAGAGTTCGCGTTTATTAGAAGATATTCTGCGATTTCAAATTCTTAATGTATTTCATCTCTTTCTTATTATTATGTTATCATAGCCTTTACAGAACCATATTACGGCAAAGAATCATAAATACATACAAAGTATTTTATTCACAGATTTCCCTGGGATGGGTTATATTGGTGTGAAGCGACGTAATGACTTGGGAATGACTTACTAATTAATAACTTGTGAAAAAATGCCTCCATAAGTTATTGGTCGACAAATGGCTTTTCTTCCTTGGTTGTTATTAGAGGACACGTTACAAGAGTTTTGATGATGATTTTTGACGAGTTTTACCGATGATTTTTAATTTGCTGATGAAATTTTAAACGTTTCTATGAATTACATAATTATTTCCAGTTGCAAACAAACCCAATGCTGATCAAGGAAGAAGTGGAAACTGGTACACGGGAGAGTTTACATCGGGAGATTTTAGCTCGAAAAAACGTTTGATAGTTAGATTCGTGTCGAAATTGCTTAAGTGAACGAAAACTGTTGTTCTTATAATGCTTTTCTCTGCACATGGTCTGCCGTTATGACATTTTGCCATTTCCAAAGTTTAATACAACCTCGAACAAATTTCGCAATTTTGCCTCACCATATAGAAATACTTCTCAACTTTTCAGCAACCAACAGTAAAAAAAAAAACTACTAAAAATGGATATGAATGTGAACAAATGTTAGGAGAAGACTTCAAAAGAAGTTATAAAGTGGATGATGATGCAATTAAGCATATATTCATAAAGATCGCTTTACATGACTAACCAGGAGAAAACTTTGAAACTTGTCTGATCCAAAATCCGCCTAATTATGTTTGATTTAAAACTAAGATCCATTGCAGGCGTGAAATTAAGATAGGGAGAGGCATAGGTCAAAAAAAGATTAATCATTCAACTGTAGTTAATCGTGAGATCAAAACAAAGGTTTAAAAATCTATGTATGAAAGAAATCAGGACTGGTCCACTGATCACTTATTAACCTTAATAATTCGGTCGCAATAACCCGAAACATATCAAACTGCTGGGGTGACGAAAATATGTAATACATTCTAGGAAGGAATTGACAAATGGTTGCTGCCAGGAAGCAGCAAGAAAGACTACAAACTTTTTGGTGTAGCCCAACAAACAGAATAGATATCCGTCATCGGGGCTCATCAGATTACAATTTACTGCGAGATTTCAATAAAATTACACTTGGCTCTGCTAGTATGGATCTTAGCTGCTAGTAGGAAGCTTAAGGTTCTGAAAACATTGTTAATGAACGCAATGGATGGAATATCAAAAAATCCAATTGATTGTACGCTGAAGAGATGCAGCATTATTTTGACACACCTAAGTGTTTGGAATAATTTCAAAATTATAGGTGAAAAAGTTATCTAAAAATACCTAAGATGTGATGTTTTCTTTGTTCTGTAATGTTCTCTATGGTAAATGGAATAAAAGCAATATAATCGCCATATATCATATTTAATTGAAATATGCAAGCAAGTTATAAATGGTCGCTCTCTTGTAATATGCATTCGATGCTATGTAGCTATAGTCGAGTATAGTCATGAAATCTATCTATATATCTATCAGATTGCTTATGGACAACCATGTGTGGTCATTGTATATGAACGGATTGTTTAATAAAAAAACTTTTTTTCATTTGTCCCTGTGTCTTAATTGAGATGCTCTGACCGCGTATTCATGAAATATGGAAGACAAATGGGCGCAAAAATTGCAATTGATATCTCATCGTTGGCCTTGTGATTGCTTCGCTTTCATAATAAAAAAAAAAAAAAAACAACGTGTTTGTAATAACTTTTATAAAAGACAATACAAGGCGAAATAAGTGACAATTAAAAGAAAAAAGAATTTATTTTTTTGTTTTTTTTTAATACACACAAATTTCAATTAACTGGAATAGCAACAACAAAATTGTAATTCGAGTACGAATTACAAAATTTTGCAAATATTATACAATGAACTTGGAATTGGAAATTTAAAAACTAGACGCACAACAAGCTTCAAGAATGAAATCAAAGAATGAATCATCATTCGTTATACACTTTTGTTTAATTTTTTTTTTTTTATAGCTCAAGGATATCTTAAGCTGGAAACTGTGGCGCACTTATGTTTATGCATTCATACAATCTACATAACTACGCACAGGTCTATGATTGGAATAAATTGAAGAAAAAAAAATAACACACTTACAGGAACACACCGAAATCAATTTTCTGCAATATTAGAAAGAGATTTCCTTCTCACTAACGTTCGTAAAGAAATGAAGAAAATAAAAATTATTAGAAAGCAACGATCCAAACGATCCGACAACCTACAGTGAACTAATTTAACAGAATAATGATCAACAACATGTACAGAATTTGTGTAAAAGTCAGTCCAGCCAGGCATATGCAATAATACATAATGTACATTCATATATATATATATATATATATATATATATATATATATATATGTATGTATGTATGTGTCTGAATTCCATGATTGCAAAACATGGCAGAATGAGTTAAGAGTCTTTAAATTTTTTTTTTTTTTAGGTTTTCATTTTTTAAAAGAAGGGGTGAAGTACATTATTATGAGAGAGATGATGCTTTGTGAATATGTATGCAATCAAAGAAAACTTGAACTATTATTATATGTAAATATAGAAAATAATAAACTCAATGCAAGAATGGTTTATATTTCGGCAAAATTGCAAAAAAAAAAAAAATCAAAAAAGAAAGCATATATGGCTTATGTTTTGAATCGAAATGAAACAATTATCGCAAATAGCAAACTTCGCATAAGAATGTATGCTAAGTGAGTGCGACATTTCGTTCGATCGTTCGAACTCGTAAGCGCTTATTGCGCTCATTTTTTCTCTAATTATTTCTCTCGAGTTCCTTAAAAAAGTTATCGAGTTTGAAATTCTTTTAATAAAACAAAATGCCGACGCGTTCTCTGACTCGTGAAGATTCGTTCTTTCCTTGCTGTGTGTCCACAGTACAATTTATAAAATAAACTAAATTAAAAATATGATCCAAACGTAATCTATAGCGAGAATGACATGATATTCCAATAAATTGAAAATTTACAAGCCTTGCTATCAATTTTTAAGAGATTCAAAAAAGAAGGATAGAAATCGGAAAATTATAGAATTGTTGATCTACATGAAGATCTGGAAGCAAAACAGAAGCTACTCTTTTCTGTGGGTGGCCTCCCTTCTTCTAAAAATTTGAAGGAAACATTTTTTGTATATGTTTTACAACTTGAGCCGCACCTTCATACCTAAATAACCCAAAATTAATAAATTTTCTTTCACGGGCCGAAGCATATATATCCACTACGCTAGCTAATGGCTTTGATTTGTTTGATATACAAAAAGTGTTGTGAGATTAACGTGGGAAACCTTGGCTGAAATGGGTTGATGTGAAGATAAATTAAAAAAAAAAAATATATATTAACTGAAATAAATAAGAAATAAAAATGTAAAAAAATTAGATTAGAAAAAAGGGTGAAGGGCCAAGGAAGAGAGTTAATAATAAAGTAGGTTAGTAGTTTCCCAATATGAGCATCATTGTGACAATGTTAAAAATAAATGTGGAGCGAGTAGAACAAAGTGATCGATGGAAAATGAACACAAACTAATGTTACCTTTTAAGATATGCAGTGCGCTGTTAATGGATGTAGTTATTGGATTCTTTGAATTTTATGTGCATGCAAAGGATGACTAATGTGAAAGACCCGCTAATAAAAAGCAAAATGCACAGTATAATAACACTTATAGCAAAAGCGATATTTTGATATACACACAAACGAACTTCGAACCATCCTTTTCAAAACTTTGTAAGCGAGTAAGATAATTGCGCCCGAAGAATATGTTTCTTTAAATCTTTAACATCAACATTCTTAAGATTAATTTGTTAACATGTATTCCGTTGCATATATGTTTCCAGCGATTTGACATTTCCTGTTTCTATCATTTTTGTCGGATCTAACGCAAACAAACGTTCTATCACATTTCCGCATACGACGCGGCATTCAATCTCTTCAATTAATCAAAAAAGTCAAGGCTTCCAGCTGGGTCAATACTAACCAAAACCTGGCAGCGGACCTTATCTGAAATTTCTATAAGGATTTAAAGGAAGATTTTTCAAGAAAAAAAATTTCTCAACATTTACATAACTAATGTAGAAAACTTTATGACTTGATATTTAATTTGTCTTTTTCAGATTGACTTCATCTCAAAACAAAGATCGCTCTCGAATATTTTCCGTGGTAAGTGTTTTCAAATCTACATATATCTCTTAATTACTTAGTTTTTGGATAACTGAAATAAATGTTTGGTTCAAATGCATTTCAGTACAAATTTCGGTTGAGTCGAACCCCTTACATTACCCAAATTGAAAGTTGTATTGATTATTAATTTCCTTCCAATTTTTGAACTGTAAAATCGCGTTGAATGCCTCTCATACTTATACTCTGCGAGACTCCAGATTTATTACATATATAAAGGCAATGCATTTTCTCTCTTAATATAACTTGTATATGATCTCGGTAATGAAAAATTGAATTCTTACCTGTAATCACGAACCAAATTTTTTGCGAAGTGAGACGTAGTTGAGAAAAGAATAGACACTAATAAGAAAAATACATAAAAAAAAAAAGGATTTTTAAGAAAAATTAAAAAATAAATGATTAAATTAGCCGAGTAAAGCCGACCGATTATTAACCTACACCATCGCAAGTCTTCAGATCAGTTAAAACAAGTACATAATTTCATAATCTATACATATTTAACATATTTAAGACCGATATTGATAAAAAAACGTACGTGTGCAAGATTTTTTTAATCGGATATCGAGCAGAAATAAGTTTGCTTTCGAGCAAAAATCAGATGCAACTCTTTTTAAGAGATTTTTCTATTTATAGAACTCGTACGAACTCGTTCGTACTACCGAGTGTTCATGAAAAGAAAAGTCGTTTTTTTGTGATACACATGTGTGTTATTATATACCATGCTGATGCCTTTTTATTGACTCGTACACTACGTTAATATTATAAGAAAACCAAAAAAATATATATATAGAGAAGAGCGCTTTTCGTGGTGTAAGCTGCAATCAAGTATAATAACAGTAGAAATTGTTAGCTGTGTAAAATGTAAATTGTAAAAGGAAGTAAAATATAAAATAGTCTTGAGTTGAATATGAAATCGTTCACCTTACAACATTTATAATCTAAACCGAACACATGTAATTTAGTATTCTGCGTAGTAGTCCATAACAATTGAATTTCAGTTTTTTTTCTCTGTTCTTCTTCTTCTAATTTTATTAACCTCATTTAATGGGCACATTGTCTTGAAACAATTAAGACTAATATACCAAAGATTTTCCATTGAGGACGAAATTTTAAATGAATGGTCCAATGATTAATGAATGTATCCCACCTAATATTATAAAGTCCCGGACTTTTTTTTGTTTTTGTTTTCATATAAATTTAGGAAACATGATTTCTCAAAATGAATGGCTTTTTGCTGCCACCACCTGCCACCTATAAACGAACTGGCTAATGAATTAGAAAATAGTACTGAATGGACAGGAAGACATATTAAATTCGATATATAATATGGAGGACGTTTTCTTTACAAAATTCAATGCTTCTGCCTGAAGTTTTGTAGCTTTCGTGGAATTTTGGGATTCGTTTAACAGAGCAGAATTTTAATAAATTCGTTGTTCTTTTGCTCTTCATTAGGAAACCGATGCAATTTTTGCAGAATTTTATTTATTCGTGCGACTTGCGAAATCAATAAATTGTGATTCCTACGTCTTTACGTCTGCTTGGGCCTGTGGGCGCCGACTTATTCGAATTGTTTCATCCCGTTCATTTATAAACTTTCAGCAAGTTCGGTATATCATATAATTGGTGCCGGTCTTACAAGAATATAAAAATTTTTATAGAATTAAAAAGAACAAATACTGTAAAATTTAATACACATACATACGTAAAGATTATTAAAACTTAATCCATTCTATGAGGAGAAATTTGAAGGTAATATCTGAAATTAATAAAACATAAAACTACACTGAATAAAAAAATATACATATTATCATCGTGTCTGTAATCAGGTCTGTAATAAAGTTTTGAGGAATTTTTCTCTTTTACTAAAACTGAATATTTTCCCAAAAAAAAAAAATCAGTCTATTTTATTCTAACTGTGGTCAAGAGATCGACACAACTCGGTTCCTAAGGCTACATACAAATAATTGATGCTTTGATCTCGCTGCAACTATAGGGGGCCTGCTTAGACGTGTAATTGTGGAGGATGAATGTGTGTTCGATCCGGCAGCGGTACCATAATGTTTCCAACTATTTTTGCCCAGTCGATATTCGAATTTATCACCCCATTGCTGAGATTTGGAAATGACTTTTCTATGGGATTTCTTGTTCGTAACAGAAATCGATATGTCTCCAAGAAGCACATCTCTTCGAAATTGCAGGAAAATTAACAATTCTCTGTAATGGTCTTCTTTTAATATACAGTCAGTTTGATACACTAAATGCTTAAGAATAACTATGCTATAAAGTCTAAACACAGTGCTTCGACAGGAACTAGTTGCAAGGTTGTCCACCAAAACGTAATACTATTAATTAGGACTTCTCCTGTAAATACCTCAAAATTTATTATAGACCTTATATGTTAAGTCATACCTAAAATTTATTAAATATGTATATACTGAAAACGAATGTTACCCATACATACATATAAAGAATAATTAAAAAATTTTAATGTAAATTATTTTATTTATTTAAAATTGTCATTAAAGTAAAAGTTTACATTTACCATAAATAAGATTAAGGAAAGCGGTCTACATAACTTTTCAATAAATTTAGTGTACAATTACATTTTCTATATATTTTGAAGAAAGTTGACTTAAAGAAAGATTTAGATTAAAAAAAGTTTTTTTTGTTAATTAGGCATTTTGTTGATAAAACCGTAAGCATATGGTACTATCATTACTCTAGCAATGCATAGCATACATAGCAATGCATTTTCATTTTGTAAGATCTAGTATTTTAATTAGTTCAAAAGTAGAAAAAAATTTCGTGATTGTAATAATAATAATAAGTCAAATATTGTAGCTGCGGGTAAGTTAAAAACTTAAAGTTAATACATATTTATTTTGCTTTGCTTATTTTATTTCTAAATAATAATATATATAAAGTAAATAAATGATAGTATCTGTGATCGCGGGAAATAAACGTTCATGAATTAAATATTTTTATGAAAAATTTATAGAAAGAAAAACCTATTTTTTTATGACCAAACAATAGGAAAGAGAAATTGCACTCACAAAATTCATTACATTCAGCCAAATTATATTCTGATCACAGATTACCTGACAGCTTCTTATGCTAAGTGATGCCGATTTCAAAAACTTATTTATAAGTTTTCATTAGATATCTAATTAAAAATAACTTATGTATAGATTAAAAAAAAAAAAGAAGAAATGAATTTTTCAGTTAACCTTTTATTTACCTTTCTTGCTTTTGCTTTCTTTTTTTTTTTTTCTTCTTCTTTAAATACATACAGATTTAGTTTAGTCAAACTAGACTATAGAAAGAATATGGTTTAAATTACGTTATTCTGCTAGCTCTTCTTTAATTAATTTATTTCATTGCTTTAATAAGAGTTCTTATTAATTTGAGCTTGTAGCATACCTAAATTAAGAAGAAAATAATAATATGTTTAAGGCTTTTAATATATTTAAAAATTTAATTTATATTTTATGTGAATTAATTATAAGGATATAAGAGATTTTTAAAACATTCTTAAAAAGGGATGATATGCGGCGTTTGTAGAGAAAAAGTGATGCGAGTTTTTTTGTTATCAGCATAAGTCTTTTTTGTTGTTATTTTTTACAATTTAACACCTATTCTCTGGGTTAATGCGCAAATTTTCCTCACAAAAAAAAAGCCAATATTTACTCAACTAAAGTTTAATTGACTGATTATAAGCCAATGAAAGCGAAAAGTGGAAAGTAAAAAATTGTATTTTTCTTAAAACAAAAAAACGATTGATCGAAAGAAATGACATCGTCCGAAGCAGAAAATGCGTACTACTATTGTTATGTTGCGTAACATCTTTAGGAAGTAAAAGTTATATCCGATTTGGGACAAAATTTATATATCAGTTAGCCCATTGCGTGCATTATTTACTGGTAAGATATCTTTATGCAGTTTGGCACAAACTCAGAACTAATAGTACAGTTATGGTATATACGACGAACGAAACTTATATTCAACTTAACCAATCCTAAACTTATAATGAACGTCTTATGTATTAAAAAGCTGCGGCTAATAGAGAGGGCAAAACGAAAAAAATTTGGAAGTTGTAAATTCCTCTTAACTGTGAAGGAAGAGACTCATCGATAAACTTAGCTGACAGATAGAAGAGATAGAAGAAAATCATCACAGTAGTTTTATAGTCATGATTTCCACTTGCGGACTGCAGGCTGTTTACGCTGATCAAGGATATATATTGTCTTATGTGGCTCCCATGCGTATTTCAATGTGTTAGAAATTTTTAATAAATCAAATATACTAAGTTAGTCTAGGTAAAGAAGCTAACATCAATTTTAAAAATATTACAATGCCCTTCCCTTTAACATTTATATAATTATTCCTTTCCTCTTCCTTGTTTACTACAACACAAATCTGTTTGTTCCCATAGCACAACAACGTAGCAAGATAAGAAGGGAGATTGTTACTGAAACGAGTCTAAGGGAGGCTTTTTCTAATTCCTCGACTGTTAGTTGGTTCTTTATATCACAACCACTTTAACTGGTCGAATTAAAATGTTACAAAAGCGAGCATCTCAAAAATACTTTCTATAGCGTCGTTCGTTATTTGCTTTACACTTCTTAGTGTTTAATTCTAACTTCCTTTTGCGTATTTTAGTATAAAATCCTTAAAAAAAACTTTATCCACTACTATATTCTTTAGGTTATTTGATTGCAAACAATTATTCCATATAGTGAAGGTATATTTCTAGCTTACCTTTGTCTTCTTCAGAACATTCGTACATTTCGTAGCAATTTTAACGACGGTATTTGTTGTTGCTTGGAGCAGCAGTTACGCCTGAATTGCCATTTGCCATAGGTTGGGATATTGGGCCAGGACCATTAGACGGAGGATTGCCATTTGGTGGTCCACCAGTATAGCCGCCATAAGCTTGTGGAATTTGTATATTATTAGTTACTAAAAAAAATTTCTACTACCTCAGTCCTCTTTTTTTCATAACGACAGCAAGCCTGTGCTTGTTGCTCTTTAATTTTAATGTTCGAGGAAAGGCTTTTTTTTTTAAATTACTTACCGTAATTATTGTTATTGTTGGGTGGAACATTGTAGGGATTCATACGGTTTGAACTCATATTAGTTTGATGTTTAGTTGGACCACCGCCATAATTTTGCTGGTAGCCTGTGCCGAAGTTTGGTGGTGGTGGTGGTTGTTGTTGTGGTTGTTGATGCGCCGGTGGACCAGCCGCCGGTGGTGGTGGTTGTTGCCAATTAGGAGGCGGCTGTGTACCGGGTGGCGGTATATTGTTTGGAGGCATGGTGCCTGGAGCGGGGGGACCTGCTGCCGGAGGTGGACAACCCCACTGATTATTATGCCATGCAGGCGGCATTTGCTGCACATTTGGGGGTGGGGGTGGGGCATTCCAATTAGTTGGCGCCGTTGAATAATTCCAACTAGGCATTTGTTGTGAAACTGGAGGCATAGGAGGCTGTTGATAGCCACCATAGTTCTGATGCGGCATTGCCGCAGGCGGTGGTCCCCACTGATTGTAATTCGGCGGTGGCGCTTGTTGGTAAGGCGGCATTTGTTGAGGCTGCACTGGTGCTCGTTGATTTTGACCGGGTGCCATGTTGTTTGGAGGTTGTCGTCCATTTCCGTTAACATTACTTTTCTGATCTTGCATTTTATTTCCCATATTTTGCTTCTGAATATTCTTTTTCTGTAACTCTTGGTTATAAACAGATTTTTTCACGTCTACCACCACATACTTAATGGAGTGAGTTTTTCGTACTAAGAATAAAAGTATAAAAATTTAAGCACATTTCTTTTTTAAACACATATTATTATTAGTTAAAACACTTACATATGGCTTTATCAACAGCATCATAATCGTCGAATTCTACAAAAGCAAATCCTCTACGTTTTCCGGTAGTTTTATCTGTAAGTATTTTGATTGAAACCACTTTACCAAATTCCGAGAAATACTCTGTTAAACAAGATTCATCGTGGTTATCTTTCAATCCACCGACAAAAAGTTTCTTTACTGAAAAATTCTTATTTTCGGACGCTTCACGTTCTGGGCGTGGTAGAGCGCGTTTAGCTTCTACAGTTCTGTGCATAAATGTTGAAAAAGAGATATGTAAATAAAATATATTACATATTATACAGAAAAAACTTACTTTCCATCAATAACATGGGGACGATTCTCTTGAGCTTTATCCACCATGTACGACTTAGTGTAGGTAATAAAACCAAAACCTCGAGACCGTTTAGTCATGTTATCGCGCATAACAACAACATCGACCACTTTACCCCATTGGTTATAAAATTCTTTTAAACTTTCCTCCGTGGTATAAGAGGCCAAGCCACCAATAAACAGTTTACGTAAATGCTCTAATTCGCATATATCCTAAAATTAGAATTATTCATAATTGATATACCAAGAAAAATTGCTCTCTCTATTTACATCACTTCCATCGCTTTCTACTTCCGTTGCGTGATCGTGGTCCTGATCATTCTCTGGTTCTGTTTTTGTCCGAACGTTTTCCATTTTTTTTAAATACTTAACAAAACTGTGAAATTAATAATAACTTGAACTCTTCTGCACAAAAAGTTTTCTGTATCCAACAAAATGGAGTATGTCCGCTTTAGTTGGTTATAATCATTACATAAGGTATTGCCAAGTTCTCGAAATTTATATTGATTTTTGCTGCTGCTAGTTAAATGTAACACTGTATCAGATAATAATAAGACTATGTGCATAATCTTAATTTTTATGTCAATTTTGTAAAAATTGCTCTAATAATATTTTTCCAGCCTGCATATAAGATTTGAACACTTTAGCGCCGGAAAAAATTGAACGTACTTTGAAAGTAGTTAACGAAAACCGAAATATAAAAATCTTTGATCAAGGAGAAGAAGGTAATACGCGAAATATACCTTTCGCTGCAGACGTGGTTTATTTACGACTGAGGTTTGCTTTGGCAAAAAATAGTCCTACAAAATTATTGATTGGTTTTTATACGTACAAACCGATTCGTTAAGGAATTTTGCAGCAAATGGGGTTTCAATTTTCTACCTCGATAATACAATACCATGTAGTTGCACTCTTATTATTGATAAGTGGAAAGTCGATTTCCAATTACCTATTGTTGCTCTGAATAATAATTTCTCAAATGTCTATTTTCAATATAGAAAATAAATACTTTACTTGTATTATTGCAAAGGTTTAAGGCAAAGAAATTGCTGGTCAACAGGAAACAGCAACAATTCTTCTACTTTCTCGAAAAAAAAAAAATTTCAGCGATCTTGGTAAATAATATTATAATAGAATGCTTTCTTACTTTATTCCTCGGCAACTATTTAATTTTTTTACAAAATTTAACGATTCTCCATAAAAAAAAGGGAAATAAAATGGGGCAAATATTGCAAATAGATGAGCCACTGATTTGCATACTACTCTAATCTTTTCCCCAAGAAAATTAATAGCGAAATCTGTTCAGAGAACTTAACCTTTTAAATAAATTCTGGACCTTTACATTCAATGGCGTACCGGCCTGTGGCACCACGCCCTAGCGGCTATTAATATAACAGCTATTGAAACCTTTTATCTACAGAGCCCTAAACGACCTACTTGATGACATCCATAAAATATCTTTTTTCAATTTTGTCGTTTTTTTCAACCCTATTTAAGTTGGCATTACTTTATTAAACAACAGTCTTTGAAATGAAGTACAATAATAAACTAATAAACTTTTCAATGAGCTTAGACGCTCTTCTTTTCGGCTTTAAATCAAAATTAAATAATTAAGAAAATGATTTTCCTTTACGTGCTTTTTCTTATGCTCTTGCTGATTTGAAGTGTGAAAAATGAAAAACTCGGCAGTTTAATGTCTTTTCATTCATTGAACCTAAGATTGCAAAGTTGAACAGCTGATTTGATACGTCTGGTGCCAGTTGAAAGAGTTTTATAATCATTTTGCGAAAAACTCGCAAAATAACGTAAACAGCGAATGGAATACATTTGAAATTGGTACGTATGCTTCAATATTTATTTAGTCAAGAATATTGACGAAAGGATGTAAAAATTTTTAAATTGCATCGCAAAGGAGTAACCTATGTACTCAGTACAAACCAATTTCTTATATGTTATTGCAAATTTTTCGTAAGAAACGAACTTATGTTATAGAAATGTTATCTTGAAATAGTTGCTTAAGAAACTTAGTTGCCAGTATAACAGAAAACTTTTTTTGGTATAATATTTTGTACCAAACTTTTAGTGAATCTAATGAAAATAAAAGAAGCGTGAATTCTTATGGTTATGCTACAAACTTTAACCTTTATTTGGTGCCTACTTTCAAGAGCAAATATCAATGAAATAATTAACATGTTTGTTGGGCTTAAGTAACTGTCAACATTACACGTTAAATTCAACAAGCGTACATAACTCGACAATTATAGTTCTACAAGTAAGTAAACTTTCTCTGCACAGTGGATTTTAAAAACATATTTGCTAGGTGTTACAGCCGTTATTCGCCTTACGTTAATTCAATTTATTTTTCAAAGGGACCTTTGTTCGCATTTGAACTATGCGTTAAATAAAGCAACAGAAGAATATGGAATATATATATATATATATATATATAAATGAAGAATGTGTAAAAAATACGAGACTTTCGTTACCATTAGAAACAAATTTTAATTAATTTTATGTTAGCCTCCAAATTATTTGCCTTAAATTTTAGATCAATGTCTACTGCGGTTTATAACTCCAATATATGGCTTCCTTTGAACAGGCTGTAACTAATGGTTTAAGTGAAGTTATTAAAATTTTCGTTCTGATATGTGAGATTTACAAATGAAGATCAAATATAATAAGTCGATTTCATTCCGCGCCGGAGTTTGATATTCCGTGTAAATGTCAGGTTGATTGAAGCTACGTGCATTGTGAAAGCATATATGCGTAGCTTTCATGCATGAATCGGCAGACGTATTTGGGGAACAAGTTTAATTTTGTAAGATCACCGATCCATATACAAGATTGCAGTTAACGCATTTGGCCGATTTGGATAAACTCTTTCTTTTTTCATAATTTCAAAATTAATATTCAATCGAATTAATCGATAGTATAATTATCGGTTCATTTGAGGTTTTGTCTGTCGTCTTTTGTGATGCCGCCAGTTTTTAACTTGCTAATCGGTACTATTTAGATTAAGATATATATAGATAAATATATTTTTATATTAACGTTCCTTCACATATTTTACGTAAATTTTTTATACATTTTCGTCTGAGTTTACGCATTTTATTTATTTATTTTTTTTTCTGTTTTGTATAAATTTATACATATATATATTTATACTCACCGTAGGGCGGAGGAGCATTTATTTTGTCAAGACGTTTGCAACATCTAGAAAGAAACTTCAGAGACCACATGAATATATATACAATCAACTCTTTTTTTACACGGTAGATTTCCTTAGAAAACCGTGAAAAAAAGTCGTGTGAAAAAATACATGCGACATATGGTATGGAATATATTCAACGACTTGAAAAAATCGTGTAGGATGAAACAATTTTAAACATTTTCCCAAAACACCGTGTAAAAAAAAAGCAGTAATGAACTCCTTATTACATATTTATAGAAAAAAAATATAACATTTTTATTAAAAATAAAAAAAAAAAATTAAAATTTAGTGTAAAGTGACAATTCTGTCCATAAGTATAACATATAAAAATTTAAGTTGACCTTAGAAATATAAATCATTACTACCTGATAACAAATGTGCACGTGTATTACGAATTGTACGCTCTAATGCAAACTAAGTACAGAATAACGAAATGCCGTGTCCAAGTTGAAGTTCAACGAGATAAAGAAAAGGGTGATCATATAGTCTGGATATTTCCCGTAGTAGGCCGAGTCACTAACAAAGTCCAAATGTAAATTCAAAACAAATTTTGTTGTTGGGATCTGTACTAGAAGAAAAATTCATGTAAAAAAGTGTATTTGTTCTTATTGATGAATAGGGTTAATTCAAAATCAGTATTATTTATAGAAAAAACCGTGGAAAGAAGAGTGCAAACATTAAATTTCTTGAAAATGTGAAGCCGATATCGTCATTTTTATGTTTATGAAGCAAAAAAGGACTGAACACGTCTAGCGCAGAGGCTCACCAGTAGGTGGTAGAGAGCGGGAATGAACTCCGGTACATTGTGAACCGGTACAATAGCAGTGAACAAACTTTGTTCAATTTTCAAATCATAGGAAAACAGCTGATTAGAAGTTAATTTAGATACGATATGGGCAAAGTGCTCTTATTAAGAAAAGCTGGTTTCTCATATTAGGTGTTTGCAAAAATGTTGATCACTTTTTCACTTGAAAAAAGCATTTATTGTGGAAAATTGGTACAATATTGTTCCCGCCATTGTCCAGAACATTTTACAATATTTTTGGTAACATGGCGATATCACGTCGAAAGAAGTCATATTGGTTTGGCAGCGATCCACCCATTGACCCATTTTCGCAAATAACGCGTTTAATGTCTACAATTTTGGAAAGATTGGTAAGCAGAGATATAGACATATTAATCGACTTTAGTGACCCCACTGAGATTAGGCACATTTTTTGAGGCCTCTATTGCTAATTTTTAACGCTAAA
>CCAG010012581.1:0-25093 GCA_001077435.1 Glossina morsitans morsitans
TTTGGACGAAAACACCTTTGAATATTTACAATCAGATTTCCTTTACCTGTTCTAGTTTTCTAAATGCTGACGACATATATGTTGCTATTTTTAGCAAAACTGATCGTTTTGATTGCCTTCGCCTTCTTCGCAGAAATGAAGCTAGAAGGTGAAGTTTATCGCAAGCATTGCTTAATCTATTAAGAATCCAAGGCTAAAAAATGTCGCACTGGCAAAGAAAACTTCGAAAAAACAGTTTTTTTCACATTTTCGTGAATCGCGAATATATTTCCGAAACTCTGCGATACAGATATTCGTCGGGATCACCTTCATTTCTAATGCAAAAAAAAATACTCTCGATCGGCTTACTAAATGTGCGCAGTTAACTACGATAACCCGATAAGAGAAAGATCCCTTTTCGGTCAAGACACCGACAGTTCTAGTGTGAAGGTTTGCAAATGATGTAACAATTATTCATGGAGACCTTGAAAATCTTTGATTAATAAACGTTTTTTTTTATATAAACTGGATTTATAGCAATATTGGCATTAGGGGATGATATTTGATACAAAGTCGCAAATTCTATTGCAAAAGAAAGAAAAGAAGATTGCTTTCTCTTCCGATGACAACGACAGCAATGCCGCAAATACCGCTGATAGTATAAAATCCTCAAGATACGTGCATAAGTTTACACATTTTATGCCCATGAATAAGGAAAGTATTACGCAAACTCTTCAATTTCGAGTTAAAAATACAAAAGCCATTTTTAATTTGTTGTCTTAGAAGTAATTCGTTTCCACTTATCTCAAAAAATACCTTAAAAATAATAATAAGAAAATATCTCAAGCGTGTAAAAGTAACGAAAGTTACTTCGAAACAATGGAATGAATGCGTACGTGTTTTTGATTAATTCCTTTTATTTTGAAGAAAATTTTTACAGTAAAATCCAAAAAAGATATGATTTTAATTATTATTGTATATATATATATATATATTTTAACTATGTATACGTGCGTTAACATGAATTTATAAGACTGCTAAACGGAGTAGAAGCGATGTAATGACTTCCATTGTTGCTGCTGTTGGTGGCGAGTGAATGATCGTCTTTATGAAAGCTATTAATGTTGTTGTAGTTAATGTTGTTGGCAATAGTGATGTTATTGATGGCCTCTATTCTTGTTACGGCGCTATGCGGAGTTTTTGTCGCTGCATCAATGCCAGGAATTCTAGACTGACTCGCTATGAGGTTGTTCGTATTAATTGTTGCTGATTGAGTTGCATTTGAAGAAATTAAATTATTTGTTGGTTTATTTACGCTCTGCGTTATAGCCGTTTGCTGTAATTGCTGATGTTGATAGAAATTCTGTTGAAAATTTGTTATCATTGCCGGTGAGTAAGGAGTTTGCCCTATTATGGAGGTCATGAAACCATTCGCCACAACAAAGTTTCTGCGAGAAAAGTAATTGGAAGAAGATATTTTCAATTTCAAATTTTCAAAAAGAAAAAAAAAAGAAGTAAGAAAATTATATTCGATTGCGGACGGTGCTTTTATATACATCACCGTTATCCAAAAAAAGTAAAGGGACTAAATTTTCATTCTTTATAATATGGAGTGGGTGCGGCTGATTTTTGCTATTTCCATAATAAAAGCTTTTCTCACGTATGCGTGTGGGCTTTGTAGGCGATATCTTCATTTTTGTGACAGAGGAATAGACGGACATGTTTATGTCGATTCCAAATTTGAAGCTGGCCAACAATTTATATACTTTAGAAGCTTTTTTCTCCGCCTTACAAAGTTAGTGACAAAAAGCTTTGTTACACTACAATATTGGGCAGGGGTGGTCAATTTTTTCCATTTTAGTACAGGTGCTATAGCATCGTTCATAGAAAACGCATTCACGTTTTTTGTACGTTTATGAGGAATGAGTAAATCAAGTCAATTTTTTTCTCCATTTGGAAAAGAGAAGAAAGATGTTCTCAGTTTATGTGGTGCTGTGGCTCTGCCCTTTGATCGGTTTGTTCCATTTTCAATACCAGGAACTTCCAATGTTTCTGCCAAACCTGAACTTGACAGCTTCATTTTTGCGGCCAGGAGAATGCTTTTGCAACAGACATTTCATAGACGGACAAACAGACATGCTTGAATCGATTTAGAATTTGATGCTGATCAAGAAGTATATACACTTTGTGGGATCTGTGATGCTTACTTCTGGACGTTGTAAACGTTCATACTCTTCATCCTTCTGTATGAAGAGAGAGAGAGTACCTCGACTCCACTATTTCTATTTACTTACCTATATTGCTGATCGATTTGTGCTTTTTCGATACGTTTATCTTTGGCGCGACGATTTTGAAACCAGATTTTAATTTGCGTTTCCGACAGACATAACGCATCAGCCAATTCAAATCGTCTGCTACGCGATATATATTCATTGCGATGAAATTCTACTTCTAAACGCAGCGTTTGTTCATTACTAAATGTAGTGCGTTGACGGCGTTGTTGACGTTCTTTGCGGCGACGACGAGCCACTAAAATATAATAATAATAATAATAAGTTGATGAGATTTTGTTTTTTTTGCAGACGTGCAAGCACTAAATAGCTCGTTGTGTAGATATTTATACAAAAGTGAAATTAATCTCTATGAACAATAGAGTACTTTTCACACCATACAATAGAGTTTAAAAAATTTCAAAATAAAACAAATAAGTGACGCTTCCCCTCTCTCTCTCTTTCTCTCTCTCTCTCTTTCTTTCTTTCTCTTTCTCTCTGTCCCAATACTTATGTATTACTTAAAAGGAATGGAGGAGTAATTAAGTTCGCAGAGAAAACTTGGAGAAAAACGAAGTTTTTGCACACACACACACACACATTAGTGCAGAAGAAGTTAATATAACGCCCGCACATCATTCATTCGCTTGCACAATCATTGAATGAGAATATTCGTCTAACAACATTGTTATCCGGGAATTTTCACACAATGCGAACATCTGTTTGTTGCATGGTCGGTTTGCTTTTTCCTCCTCTCCTCTTTGTTGATGCTACGTTTGTTGTTGAGTTAGAGCAGTGTGTATGTATGTTATATGATTCGGATTGGGATTATATTGTCCTTTCTGTCTCGATTCCAATTTGCTTTTCAAACAAGTAACAGATTTTCAATAGCCGAGTGGTATTGTTATTGTTATCATTATTATTAATACTGATCAAGTTTATTTCAAGCATAAAATATAAGTGAAAAAGTTATAATCATAGATTTCCTTTATGTTCGCGGACTTCGAAAATGCGAAGAAATGCTTACGTTAACAAAATATCAATTTTTGAAATTATTAGTGGAAGAGGGTTAACATGTTTTAACGTCATTATGGGAAATGAATTTTTAAAGGGCTTTCAACAATTTCTCGCGCTACATGCATCTGTTGTTTCGCCGATTAAGTAGTATTTTGCTTCGTTATGCTACAACAATAGCTTTGGACATATTGAGTTCTTTCAAGTTATCTCCTGATGTGTTGATGATGGCTCTTAATCCGTTTTAACAAACTCCTCGTAAATAATCGGACGCTGCTGGAGTAACTCCTAACATAACATCCTTAGCAATCAACCAAATCAAAAACGCCTTTTAAAAAGGGTCTCATATGTCTATCTTTACAGCTTGCCGTGAGCTAAAGTGGGAATGTTCTGAATTAGTTGAGAATCGAACAAACATTCAAATGGACGAACACTTGTTGTATACATTTCAAGCGGAATGAATTCTTTCATATTTTTGGAAACGATGCATTATTTGCAATAATAAGTGATCGCGTGATGAACCAAAATAAGCCATAGTGAAAGTTGAATTGCCTTAAGGGAAAATTGTGAAGTGCTATATACGTTGCCTGTTTTGAAGCACTTCTTGAGAGCCACATATCGATCAACTAATGATGAAGAAGCCATTAGGTTCAACAATGAAGACAATACGCTGCTTGAACTGGGATATGTGGAGACGCTATTGTAGGTTTGCACGTATAGGTCATGCTTGCTGGTCGTTCCTTTTATATCTCTACTTATGGACGACTTTCGAGTGTTTTTGGTGAATAGATTGATTTTCTTTCGCTCGCATACGACTTCACTGTTATTGCCACGAAAATCCCAAATTTGGTAAAACAAGTCTACGTGAAAATTTGCCGAATTGCTAAGAAACCAAATTCTGGTTAAAATGCTAAAACCAAATACAAATTCTTGATGCATTACCTGCCGTCGCAACTGGCGACTGACGAAAAGATTGACAACCATTCGTTGAACATTTCGCGTAAAACGGAATTAACACGTAAACATCGCAATAAAGTAAGGTAAGGTTAGGTGCTTGTAAAAGTGCATACAAGGAGAATATTTTTGCGGAAGCTAAAATTCGGTTGGACAGGACCAGGAGAAGCATTGTAAATATAAGTTCCTGTAAATAATTTGTAGATAGATCTCCTAAGATTTGTAAATATGTCATCCTGAAAATCATAATTCCATAGTATGAACTTAATCTCCAAAGAAACCGGATAAATGCGTCGAATCGCAACCGGGCAGTTTGCGTTATACTATATCGCGCTTTGCTATGTATAACTAAAGTGAGGAAAAGGCGGAAAGAGAGTGGGAAGGAGAGAGCGAAAGTGTGAGCGACACAAAAGGTAGCAGATAAGGAGAAACATTTGAATTTACAAAGCAGTTTTCTTTTATATTCATTATATTCGCTTCATCCTGTACGAGGTAATTGTTGGATGATTTACATACATGCATATCTGACTTTCTCTACGTCTGTCATACTAGGAAACATTGATTGGAAACGTTGATTGGAAACTCAATGAGGTAATCATAAGTCGACGGCACTGTCCAGTTGGCTTGTCTGTCCAGTTAGTTGTATTTTGCTTTTAATTTTTGAATCCCCACCTGTTCAAATATTGAGTGAGGTCTTGCCTGATGAAAATCTTAAAAGACTTGGTTATCGAAGAATAATGCGCAAATCATGTCGATTAATTTTTTGTACTTGTAAAGATATTTAAAGAAAGTTTTAACTTTCATGTCATTTGGGAAAGCTGGCCGCAAAAATGTTGTTTTTTTTTTTTTTTTTTTTTTTTTTTTTTTTGTAAACGCTTTAATCATAATGATAATGTATGTAAGTAAAAAAGTGGTCAATATTCAGGTGTTTTTCTTTTTCCTTTTTGTGTTGGCTAAAATCTGTTTGGGCTGCAGTGAAATTCTATCCTTATGCAGTTTCTTGCTTTTTTTTCTTTGCTCGCTTTTTCAAAAATTGCATTGCAAATCCTAAAATCGGCAAGTTTTTTAGGTTTCCTTTTCATATCAATTACAATGTTAAAGTTTTTCTTAATCACTTTTCTCTCTTCGGTGCCCTTCAAAATCTTTTTCATGATAGTGTGTCCTTAATGCTAACTGATTTTACCACACAACATAATATTCATTCATTCATAAGCAAAAAAAAAACCCGACATATTTAAGGGTTTTTTCACTTGAATAAGTTTAACAAAACCTTAAAGAAAAACAAAACAAAAAAAAAAGTAATAAAAAATAATGAAAAAGCAAACTAAACAGTTGTCAGGTCACCTTGCGGTGAATCTTGAATATCCACTAACTCAAGTTAACATGAACGACGTATAAGTACAATTATCGCGCTTTCTTGCAACCAACAGAAATAAGAAATACGGACTGCCCTACGGACATGTTTACATTGAATCCGGGTTTTGCTTCCTCCTTTGCACAAAGTCTTTCATGATACTTTTTGTAGGTGTTGCAAATGAGATGATGAGAGATGAAATTTATACTCCTCCGGTAGGGATTATAAAAATATGCACACTTTTTTGTTATGAAATTTGATAGCACACACGGAGCATTATTATAATACCTTTTTTTTTTTTTTATATTACTAATAAGCAGAATTTTTTGAAACGGAACTAAACGTTTTTTTTTTTTGCATTTTCAAAAAAATATACTTTTTATATAATTTTTCCAAATTAACTTTTAAACAACACCTGCTTGTGAGAAATTTTTAAAATAAAAACAAAAGACTTTTACACTATGACTGTTTTTATATTCTGTTTAACTTAAAGAAATGTGTTCCAGTCTAAGCAAAGCTGGCACTAGTAAATTTATTGTACAAATTGGAAGCTCGTTTCGTTCGCAAATCCTACGAGTTTATGCAGATAAAGGCGACGACATTAAGGTAAGCTTAATATAATATCTTCTCTAAAAAGTATTGAGGCTTTCAATCAGATCATTCCATCAGTCTTCTCTCAGTTACCAGTAGCGTTATCACTATCTCACTATCTAGTGCTGTATGATGATTGTTTCTGCTTAAAAATTAATCCCAATTGAATGATTGCTTGTGCGCGGTCAGAAACGCTGTTCACTTACTTTAGCGGAGGTGATAATAAATCATACTCAGACAATGACAGATGCATTCTGTAAAGCTGCAGATGCATTCAAATCTCTTTATCAAGTCCCGTCCACTTTTCATTAGAAAGCTTTAGTGTACAAGCTTTATCCTGATGGTTTGCTCATTGAAATGTTTTTCCGATTTTCAAAACCTTTTTATCTCCCCTTTTTTAGCAACAGATCTTGCTTAACTGCAACTTTCTTTTTTTTTAGGCTCACATTTTTTTTGCATGCGTAAAATGCATGGCAACTTTCCAATAAGTCCATCTATTCACATTCTTTGTACATCTATCAATTTTAACGGTCAGAGTTTAAAAGATATCCGATCGATCTATTAGTGGCATGGACATGAGGAGAAGAATCAATACTTTTTAGAAATATTCCCTTTTTCTTGTTACATTTCTCGTAACTTCTCATGGCTTATAGCATTTTGTATCATCTCTCTCTTCTTTTTTTTTTTTTCGTAGTTGCCACCTGAACCAACAACATGCTGCATGTCTGGTTGCGCGAATTGCGTTTGGATTGAATATGCTCAAACTTTAGTGAAATTACTCGAAGGCAACTCGGACAAAGCTCGTGATATAGTCTTGAGCAAAATTGAAGATCCAAATTTAAAAGCATTTCTAACCATAGATTTAAAATATCTTAAACAGAAAATGGATGAAGAAAAATCAAAAGCTGACGAAACAAAAAAAGAAGAACCAAAGAAATAGTGTGCGAAATTATTGCAAAAAACATTTTTGAAAATCTTATTTCATATTTAATATTCGACAAATAACTTGTACATACCACCCAAAAACATATGGACAATTATACTATAAGTACAAAAATATACATATATTCATAGAGCCGAAAACAAAGTTAAAGTGTATCTATTTTATGAGACTTAAGTGGTCTCTAGATAAGGCTCTTATCAAGGATTTGTCGCTCTATTGGTTCTTGCAACCGCTCGGACTCGTTAACTTTGTCCGAACGTAAGAGTGCATACTATAATATTAAATATTAAGAAAGAACGTAGATGAAAAGCTTTAAAAATTTTGAAAATAAAATCGAAATAGTTTCAAACGAAGATTGTTTATATAAAATTAACGAAATCTTAAACACCGATCAAAAGATATCTTCTTTAGCAGACTAATAGCGCTGTACTAAGTTGTCACACTGAAATCGAACTCACTTTACCACTCAATATAATTATAATTCTATCGAAAAATTAGTTTGGATCTCATTTTCTATTTAGAACAAAACTTTTTGTACTAAAATTCTTAAAAATCCTGTAGGAAAACCTATGCCGAATTTTGTATAGTAAGAGAAAACGATTTTTTTTAGGCCTTCGTGAAATTTACTTGTGTCCGCACTCTAACATACGTTTGAGGAAAATCAAAATCGGCAAAACTTAGGTTTGATTATATTTTGCATCAACACGCATCAAAAGTTATATTTGTGGCATTTTATGAAATCCGAAACGTGTTAGATTCAAGGTCCCCGGCTAAATTGTGGATACTAAGCGAGTAAAAGTCTTTGGCTTTTATCATGCATCGCTCAATGTGTCCGTTCCTCATATCGTGGTCGAATCAAAACGTTGCGCAACTAGTGCAAACAAGTACGGTAATCGGCAGGGCACAAGTCTAGTGAGTAAACTGCATGGGGTAGTATTTTCCATCTAAGTGCTACCATAAGTAACAGTTTTCGTGGTGTACAACGGAGCGTTGCGATAGAAAACGATGACCTTGCGTTGCATCTTTCTGTTGAATTGTCCCAATGGATCAATTGCTGTTGAAGACGTTGCTGTTGACCGTATTACAAGACTCTGATCTACCTATCTATCTTTGTGCGTACAGTTTGCCGTTCTTTGCTCTCCGTAGCACTGCTCTTAACAATCCTTGGAACGGAAAAGATGTGCTTGGCACTTTTGTTTATGAACAACTCGACAAAGTGCAGTTGACACATTTTGTCCTCACAGCTCAGCTCCGTCACTAGTTTTTCCAGACAAACTTTTTGTGGTTATCCTCTCCAGCACTGATTTTAGGAAAGACGTGGACCGAAAATTGAATATAAGACAATTCCTTCATGAATTCATAGCACTTCCTTGAGAATGCATGCATTTGCGTTGAAATGATTTGCTCTCTTTGGCTAAAATAATAGCATCATCGCCTATAAATCATTTCAGGAAAGATTTTCGCTTCATCTTGCTCCGCTTCGCGTGTGTCTCTCTTCTCCTCATTTGCTTTTCTTACCCAGTCTACTTCGTGCTTTCACAACAAAATTTGTCCATTATCTTCTGCGCTTAGAATCCTCAATGATGATAACGAGTTTTTCTGTATCGTTCGGATAAAATTTCAAGTACGATTCTGCGCCTTTCCATCTGCCTAACGTACAATTGGAAATATGTAAACATTTGCTGAATCGAAGCTATATAGCAGCTATTGATGCTTATCTGGAAATGGCTCTTGGAAATGCCCCTGGCCTACAGGAGTGACCCTATAACTCCTGTGGTACTCTTCTCCCGTTCTTCTACATCTTTCCTATCTCATGTAGGCGAGGAATACTTAATTGCTTTGAGAGCCGATTTTGCGTTTCTGTATTGTCTTTGGCCAACAACGCTGCATAATCACCGTCGGTTTCCCAAAAAGCAAACACGGAAGTAACTGGCATATGAGGAGCAGCCGTCCATATCTTGGATACGTGGTTTTAGCAATACCGGGCAGTATGCTACACAGCCAGAATTCAAATTCAAATTGTGATTAAAAATGTTCAATACGAGACGCACGAGACGCGATTAACACAAAATCTTGTACAGGCAACTGATTTGATCACTTATTACTATATCTGATCACTCAGTACATAAATTTATTTATATCAAACCTCTTCCAATATTCGAAGATTCGCATTCGGAGTAGGGAGGATTTAACCCTATCGATTTTTTGAAAGTATCTGAACAATCTAATATCAATAAAGTGCTTATAACTCTATTAAAATAACTTAAGTAAACGTCTAGACCGTCTTTTCCAAAAACCGAGCCGATTATCTTAGCTGCTAGTCATAGAATTCAGGTTTCAGTTTTAATAATAACAAGGAAATATTATACTTACAAAATGCCGTTAGACCAGTTGGAAGAGATGCGTCATTTGAAAAGCTAAACGGCAAGCCAACATACGTTGATGAACACATTGTGTTATTTGACTCATCCCTAGGGACTTCTTGGGTCTTATCGGATAGAACATTGTGCGCCTGATAGTTGCCGTCAACTCTAAAATTAGGAATTAAAATGAATCACACGCATATTTTTATATTTACATTATTATAGTAGTTTTTCTGATTGTCCCTCTAAGGTATATTCGAGCCATTTGTTTTGAAAGACATGCAAGATGCACTTGTAATGAGAATGCAATTTGACTTTTTTGAAAAAAGAATTTAAGACAGAGAGAGAGAGAGAGAGAGAGAGAGAGAGAGTCCTTCTTTTAAATTGCCTTGCGAACATTCTTGACCACAGAAGTGAAAATTTAAGAACTAAGTGTGCTCGTGCGGTTAAATTAATTGCAACCAATAATGAGACCGTTGGGACACCTTAGCTATTATTGGCATGTCTTATATTATTCGAGTATATCGTTTATTTGACCAGGAGAAAATTAAGTCGTTGATCCTTCTGATCTTCTTGATGCTTTAAAGTCTCCAACGATAATGCCAACAACCTTTCCGAAATCTTCGCTTATGTTATAAATTCTTAACCCTGTAAATTTAATCACTTTTAGATTCTTACACTTTTATCAAATTTTCGAATCGATGGTCCTAGCAGAGGTTAATTTGTTTTAAATCCCAGTAAATTATATTTTCAAATTGAATAATTTATAAAATTCTTAGACGATGTACAGCTCCATTTAGCCAATTCAGTCGGTCGAGATTGTTAAAACCTATCCTAAGGGCTTGTGTCCTTCTAGCAAATGTATAAAGTGCCTTTTAAATAGACCTTCACAATAACTACAAGTTGCCACTTTCTCCCACAGATCTATGATTTGTTATTATAACCCGGCTAACCCGGCATAACGGGAAGCCTTAGCATATGATTAGTCCACTCGAAAAGGTCCTTTCCTGTCATGGAATGATGTCCTATCTGTTTTTCGGGCCCTTTCAATCATCCGATAATTTTGAAATTTTTCGCGCACCTTTCGGTCCGATGACGGTACGACGTGGTCAATGTGGTTCATTAGATGCGAAATAGCCAACAGTATAAAGTGGCGGATTGTCGTTTTACTTAACAATCTTCTTCATATAGGTAGTGAATACAAGAGTTTTGAGAGAGTAGAATGGTCTGTATAAAGTTAACTGGAAGCCAACTTTGTGATAATGAAGAAGATAGATAGTTGGACTTGTACACGTGATGGACTAAAAACTCAAAGTTAAATTATATAGAAAAACCTTTTGTAGAATGAAAAAAAAAGATGGAAAATAAATTTTCAAATCAAAATCAAGTCCCTTTTATCTGACTATACATAAAAGCTTGGCGTGAATTTATTGAACATTAAAAACTGAAACGCGATTGAAACAACATTTTTGTTCACTTAAGTAAATGCGTTGATAAAACAAAATTGTTTTTCTATATTTTACATTATACTAAACGTCTTTCAAAATTCGTCTTAAGAAAAGTGTAAGTTTTTTATTCCATTTCGTTGTCATCACCTTTTATCACTTATGTATAAATCAGATGAAGATGTACTGCTGCCGTCACTTTGATAATTAACATTGTTGTTGTTTGATGTGGATGGTAGTGACTTATTATTATTATTATTATTATCATCATTCTCTGACATATTGAGAGAATTAACCTTCGATAGAACGTCACCGGTAGATTGAGTTTCGTTATTACCCGGTTCGAGATGACCGTAAAGACGAGCAAAAAATTGACGCGGTGAAGAAGGTCGTAAGGGTACTTTACCGGCGGCGGTCGTATTCGATGACTTGCAATTAGTCATTAATTGATTTACACTATGCGTGCTATGCAACGGTAACATTTTGTGTTTTATTTTCAAAATTATTTACTTGCATGCGAGAGACACATCTGTTGGGTTGAAAGAAACAACACTGAATGAATATTTCATTGATTGATTAACTCTGAAACAATTTTTACGCACAGGATAATTTAATCCTTTTTCTTTTTTTTTTTTTTTTATTACTATTTTTTTTTTTTTGGTATTTTGTTTCTTTGCTTTCTTTTTTTTTTTTTGTTGCTACTTCCGTAAACAATATCAATATGAAAGTTTAGCGTAACAATGACAACAACTTTCTGTACTGTTGCAAGCCAACTAGGCAGAAGGTACTCTCATAATCCCGTATGTCGGAATGGACACGTATATTATTATAACGTTGAAGTATTTGGAGTTTAAATCTTGTCGTTGCTTGATGGTTTTTTGTTATGCAAAACACCTTAATTTTGTTGTTAATAAATATTATGCGATAATAGAGTAATAAACGTTCTCTCTTCTCTTCACTTATATTATGTATGTGTGTGTCCCCTAAATATGTGAATCTCAAATTACATGCGACATATAAATATATCTTTCCCTTTTGATTTGATTTAATACGTGTGTCATTAGGCAGTGCAGGATTTTAATACCTGTTTCTTCAGTCGAGTGTTTGAGTGGTTACTCCGAAAAAAGTATTTTCCTATTGGCTGCTGACACACTTTAGGGATAATTCAACCCCTAAACACGTGACAGAAAAACATATTCTTTTACACTAAGAAAAATTTCATGACAGAAATCCATAAACTGTTCCTAAGTTTGTTTAATAATGTAAAATAATATTGCACGATTCTTGATCGAAAATAAGAATATTGGGATTAAATTAGGCAAAAAGTCGAAATAACGTTTAAATATATATATACAACTGAAGCACCGGGCGGCTAAACTTATGCCAACCGTAATGCTGAAATTTCATGGCACATACAACCGTCCAGATAAAATGTTGTTTAAAAACACTATGATTTTACGTTTAAGGCGTGAAGGGGATGATAATATTTCCCGCCTTTTCTTTTTTTTGTTCACTACTGGAAAAGACAAGAACGAGGGTCCGCATGCTGCATGCCGGGAGGAATATCGAATCGAAAATTCCGATTAGATACATTTACCTGGCATTTTATGTTGAAACTAATTTATGTGAGCAACAGCCTTACCTTAAATACAACTTCACAGCCCACGCATAGAGTAGAGGGTATAGAGAGAGGAAAATGTTTATATAGAGCATATATTTTTAATATTCGCGATTTCTTCAGTGTATATTTATTTGCATTGCTTTTAAATTAAATTGTTTTAATAAGGGTTGTTATAATTGCATATTAGTTTTCCCACAACTTTATAAACTAGTCTCCGCCTTCTTGTTTTATTTCGTTGTTTTTTTTAATTTCCTTTATTTTTTCATATATAAAAAAATTAATTGATTGTTATTTTTTTTATTAAAAGGAAACGGATATATGCTTTTTGTTAACTGGGTTATTACACCATGGGACCACACATCCGGGGACCACATATATCAAACATCGTGAATTTTTGTGGAGGAAATTTTAATATATTCGGAGCCTTGAACTGGATAAATGGGGCAAAGCATTAAATTTTGCTAGGTTCATGCCATATGTCCTATTTCACACAGATACATGTATATATACTTTAAATAATATTTAATTACAATTTGGCAACATCTCCCAACTAACTATGAATACCAAAAACCTTCTTCTTGGAATTTTGGATGAATACTGTGTTTACTTTAGTTATTTACCGTATTTCACATTTGTTGCTTGGTGAGTAAAAATTCTAAATCCAACTCCCCAGTTCTAAGCTAAAAAAAGGGGGTGTGTATGTTCACGAAAAGGAGAACTCATGCATAGATCTTGCTAATCTTTGAATTTAATCTAACGAAAATAATAAAATTGAACAAAGCTTTGAAATCGTAATTTGAATTATCGAACAGTCAGGCTAAGAGGCAGGCATCCATCGTTTGGTTTTTTTCCACCAAAATGATGAATCTATCCAATAAGCGATGCTAACGACAGCAGTGGTTGGTTAATAAAACCACACTCACTACCAAAAACTGAAAGGGGATAGAAAGAAGCAATTGATCATTTGACACTTTACGCAAACAATTTCACTTATAAGATCACAATTTTCTATATGTATTCCAATTTCTTGCACCAGTATACCATATAAAATAAATGACAAATTATAATAAAATTTTATTATTAATACTTAGTGTTAAATATTTAGATTTCAGGAAAAGTTTCGCACAAAAATATATCCAAAGTGATGACGTGAGTGAATTAAGTCCACGTTTTAGGGAAACAAAACTCAAACTAGCGGTGTTAAATATTTAGCTTTCTAATTCTCCCCTTCCTTAAAGAAAGAACTCATTTTATTCATTATGGTTCCAAAATTTCCACAAATTCATGTAATAGTATACCGAACGTGTCCCAATCATTACTGTAAGAGCAGATGGATTATTTACTAATGTTGGACCTCATTGAAGATTTATGCAGAGGTTGCGTTGTTGAGTTTGCCGGTAGGGGCTTTTACGTGGTGTAAATCTCTACCAGAAGCTACGTGCCCGCTTAGTATTCTCGCGTAAATTTACCCTGTAAAGCGTCCTAGAAATGTGTTTTACGAATTTAACTTTATTATAGCAATTGTATTTAACTTACCTATTCTTTGCCACTGCGCTACCCATGAATCATCTGGACTCATCAGTGCGACAATTCTGTCAAAATTGTTGCTAGTGCAATCATAAAGATTATCTTTGTTGCAAATCGTTCATTAAGTTGTAATCCAAAATCATAACATCGCCACAAATATATTTATATATATAGAACTCTATGGTGTTCGTATTTAATAGTAAGAAGTAAGAAAATTATATTAGACGATGTCCTTATTTTTTCTTTTTCTATGCTCATGTTTATTTAAAAAAGAAGGTCAACAATTTTGAATCGGTGCCGCCAATTTCTTCCATATTTGTCCAGATAAGCGAAGGCCTTGAAATCGTTCCATCTTTTACAGTTTGTAAGTAAAGAGCAAAGAAGTAAATCCGTTATGTTTTTGAAAACACAGGGGTTCTCAGTTTATATTGTACTGTCCTTTGATTATCAATTCGTATGTCAGAACATTCAACTGTTTTACTAAATGCAAAACCGATTTCTTCACTTCTATGGTCTTAAGAATATTCACCATATACATTCGCACAGATGAATAGACGGTCAACCGGACAGACAAAAATGCCTAGATCGAATCACAATACGATACTGATCAACAATACATATATAGTCTACAAACCAAAAATTTGGCAGCGGATATGTCATGAAAATGACAAGAATTTCTTAGCATGTGTAATCATAAAACGGGTCATACATGAATTTATCAAATCAGTAAGCGGATGCTATAATTCTTCCCAATATATAAAATAAAGATGTTGCATTTTTATTAGCTGTCGTAATGTTCGGTTCTGTTCGCTTTTTAATAAACAGTGAAAAAAATTATATATAATGCTTCCACATAACCTCAAGTAAATTACGGGATATTTTTGTATACATAGGCAAAGGTTTTTTAATAAAAACTTAGAAAACTCATTTTATCGTAAATAAAACGAAAATTTAAAAAAAGATTTTAAGTGTTTACAACTACTTTGTATTTAATTCAGACTGTTTAATTATATCGATAACATTCAGCGCAATTCATATGCTACAGCATTCGAAGACGTTCTCATTGCTGTCCACTGCAGTAAATAGAAGCAAAATTCCTAAAATTACTTTCATCTTTCTTATCTACATTGCACGCAATTGTAAATTTTTTCTTTAACGATTTCATTTGTAAAGTTTTCATTTTACAAGAAACAAATAATTTTGATTAATTTTTACTAAAATATGTATTTCTCTTACAAAAAAATCACAATTTCTCCGTATAATTTAATAAGAAATATAATATTTTTCTAAAAACCCTTGGCAACTCTGCACGTTCTCTTTAAATGAACAGCTGATTTGACACTTGATGCTCTTAAATAGACCAAATGACCAAGTTAGTATTTGACTGGCTTTGCCTTTAAGTAGTAGGAAGAAAATTAGTAGTACGCGTAGTTAAAATTGGTGTAATTAAAGAAATCTTCTCTCAGAGCAAACGAATTGCAAGCTTTTTGCGAGTAAAGTGAATGAAAATCTTCAATACTCTTTTTTTTACTTGACTATTTCTGTCGTTTTCATTTTATTTTGTTCGGTTTGTTTGTTATATTTATAAATGTTAAATGAAAGAGAAGTAAGTGTACGCGTCGCTAGCATAACGGGAAAAATGATAAAAATTATTGCAGCAAAAAGATGAGTTAATTTCATAATTGTGTAATAAATTATTAGACACATCTTAAAAAAATAAAAATTCAAGAATATGATGAAAATAGTTAAATGAGAGTTAGATAAATATATTTAGTGAAAGTTAAATGACAGAAATTGTATTAAAATAACTTGCTACAAATTTGAAATAAAAGAGTGAAAAAAATGTCAAATTGTCGTAGAAAATTGCGTATTTTAACTTTGCCGAATGAGTGCGTTTCAAAAGACTTGGAATATGAACAAGATAACGATAGTGAGGTGGATAACGGTGATTGTAGTATTGAATGTAGTGGGAAAGACACGCATGAAACAATTCTTGGAATGGATAACAAGAAGATAAATCACAGTGAAACAGTTACAAAGCGAACCAATGATCAGTATGGAGATTCGTACGATAAAGTTTTAAGGTAAGCTTTTGAAAATATAAATGGAAAAATATGTTTCCAACTGGATATATTCTAACACTAATTAGAACTACAACGCGATTCCACGAAAATTGAAATGTCTAACAAAAGCACATTTTCAGGAAAAATTTAAAAAATTTTTTACTAAAAAACAAAATTTTTTTGAAAAAATTGGCGGCATGCATACCTTAAATTTTAATCTTATATGAATTCATTTTGTTATGTTGCTTCAGTTGTAACTTAGTATTGCTTCCCATAACAGTAACGTACTGAATATTTCGTCCAAACGCGCTTCAAAACTTCTATATCAATATAATTTTTCGATATTTGGAACATTAAAAAGAGTCGTGCTGTACTTTATTCTTGGTATGCTTCCCTTGAATATTGTATTCCTAAGTGCAATGTTTGTTTTTATAACACAAGTAAACAACACCCTCAGCAAATATGCGGCGCGCTCATTAGTTTGATTACAACAAATGTATAGATCGATATTATCATACTCTACGCTATTTGTGTTCGGATGTGTGGAAGCATTCAGAATAGTTTACGATGGATCTACCTTTTGTTATATCGATCGATTCATTATTAATTTCTGCGTCGACCTGAACTTGTCTATCTGTCTCTTCCTGTCTGTCTGCCTGTCCAATTAATATGCCGTTCAACTCACGGGTTTTAAACTTGATGCACTGAAGCGTGTGCGTTATGGATAAATGCAAGTGCAAATGGATTGGATTACATCATTTTAACGATTCTTCCCCCTAATATATTGCCGCATTTGAAAACATGCTTCAGGGAGAAACAATTTTAATGGTGTAAATATTTCGACAAAATGGGTGTTATATGTAATTTTCTGGCGCATAAAACACACGTGGGAAATATGATGAAGTTTTGAACAACCTTCTATACAGCCGTGTCCATGAAAATTGTTTATATAGCAAAAATCTATCCATAACAGCAACTTGACATAAAAATTAACTGCACAGAATTTGGACCACGTAGGTAGATTCCTTGAACCCCTCCTCATACAAAAATTTTCAAAAAAAATTGTTATATGATAGCGAAGTCTGAACTTTAGTGCTTTAGGTCAGTAAAATTTGAACACATTAATTTTGCTTACCAGTCTCGCGGTACATTTGCTTTAGATTTACACATTTTAGTAGTCTTTTGGAATAAATCAAGCCTGGGACAAACGAGTTAGGGTTACGAAGATATCTAACATTTCCAACCATATTTATATTCTACAGTACTCGTGGTACAAGGTATATCAAGTTAGAGCGGACGTATGTAACACGCGGAAGGCCTTAAGATGAACCCACCTTTTATTATACCGATCGATTCGGAATCATAATCTGAATTGATCTAAGCCGGATGTTCGGCCATATAAATTTGTGTTGAAGCTACATATCGCAATTTTGGAGATATTTTGATGAAATCTTGTACATTGACGTGTGTTGACCTAAGGACTAACGTTATTGAAAATGGGTTGGATCGGCACTTTTTCGACAACTCCCCATATATCATAATAGTTGTATAACATAAAAATATTACTAAGCAAATTTGGACCATTTCAACCTATTTTATGTGGGTCTTACCTTAAAAAAGATTTTCACGAAAATCCTCTGTAGAGCAGAAAAGCATGAGTTTTAACATGATGATGAAACTTGACTCATAATAGTACATTCATACCAAAATATAAATTGTTGTGTAGGGTATTAAAAGGTAGACCTTGCCCGCTATAATCTTTTTGTTTTATATAATAATTTTTTACAAGAAGTCTAATAAACAGTCACGCCGCTATCTATAGCGATTGAAAACCGCGAATTCGCAACGAAAGTATTATAAAATTTTCGTGTTTTTTTGATATGATCTCGAGCAACTTCTGAATACTTTCAAAATGCCGCACTTAATAATCCGAAAGCTACAGCAATAGCAAATGGAAAAATAACCTTGATTGATCCGTTGACATATCTAAAAACGAGTTTTTCATTCATTTTTTTGAAACGATGTATAGAAGATTCAGTCTAAGCCAGTTATAACGTTCTAACTTGTTTTAGTTAATTTAGATACGGATTTCACTCATTTCCATAAGTTTGAAAAAAAGAAGTAAGAACTTTATAGTCGGGAAAAGCCGACTGTTAGGCTCCCTACTACACCACCCCGCCTAGGGTAGTCACTTAGTCGTCTTGGTAACAATACATAATGGAAGCTAGCTATTGGAGGATTCCCAAAACACTTTTCAAACTAAGGTCCGTGTGCTATATTTCATTAAAATATCTTAAAATTTTCGACCTTTAGCTTTAACACAATTTCATATAGACGGACAGACAAGCTTAGAACTAATGATGATTCGGACGATTAAGGATGGATCATTTTCTCAATCGATCGGTATAATAAAAGCTGAATCTATCCTAAGCCCTTGTTGATGTTGCATACGTCTGCACAAAGTTAACATACGGTGTAGCACAAGTAGTGTAGGGTATAAAATTTTTTTTTTATTCGAAAACCAAAACAATATATGCGTGACGAAACTGAAATTTAATTAATACAAATTATGATCGAAATCCAAAGAGATCGTTTACGAGTTATAGGCATGAATTTGAATAATAGTGAACATTAAAGGTGGAAATGGGAGCGCGTTGAGAAAGCTTTTTTTATTGTTAATAATTCTAAAGTGATTTAGAAATTTTTTTCACAAATTTTCTTAAGCGTTAAAACTCTGTTAACTCGAAAAAGGCACTTTGAAGTTTTATGCCCGCCAACAAATTTGGCTCGCAGATCGTAACAATATCCCATGTATGTTCTTAGTTGATGATGAGGAGGCTGTCAGAAATGAGAATGTTTGCGTAAAGACAAATTAATTAAATTCATTATATTACAGAGTCCTTATATTCTGCTTTCAGTCAAGTCAATATTTATAATCGTTTAGTCAATCACGCCTATCCTTGCCATCATCTACTCACCCTTCTGTCTGTCCGTCCATGTGCTTTTACTTTTGCTTAACGCCTTTAATTTCTCCGTCTTAGATTATTTACATGCTCTTATAAAATGGATTTAGAAAACCTATTATAAACCAGTTAATCAAATTTTAAAGGCAGTGCAAATAGTTCCATTGATTTGAAGTCTTTTTTACACCCATCACCGAAAGATGGGGGGTATACTCATTTTGCCAATACGTTTCTAGAAGGAAGCTTCAGAGACTCCGCGAAGTATATGTATTCTTGATCAAATTCTGAGTCATTTTAAGAATGCCCGTCTGTCCATCTGTGTAATATCTGTTGCTGGCCGCAAAAATGGAGCTATGAACTTAAAAATTTGTCAGCAACATTGGAAATTGTTGCACGTATACTGGTATTGAAAATGAGCGAAATCGGTCGAAGGACACGCCCACAGCACAACGTAAACTAAGAACACCTTTGTTTTTCGAAGGGAATAAAAAATAGGTTTTTTTCTTATTAGTCATAAACCATAGCAGATAAATGTACAAAGCTTTGAACGTATATTCTATGAGCGATATTGTAATATCGGTACAAAAATGGATAAGATTGACCACGCCTAGCCAATAGTATAGCGTATCAAAATTAATTTTTTTTTCGAACCCTTGATAAAGCGCAGAAACATGCTTTAAAAACCCCATAAATTCGAAATGCACCTCTGTCTGTCTGTCTGTCCTCCCGCTCAACTATGTAGTATCTGTGGTAAACATTCTTCACTGGAGAAGATACCGCCTACAAATTTGCAAAAGCATTTGGAATTGACCCAATCTTTTCAAAGGACACGCCTGCAACATCCACTCACTATTTAACAAAAATTTTTCTTTCTAAAATAAAAAAAAAATCCGCCTCGCCCACTCCATATTATAATGTCAAAATTTAGTTCTTTTGCCTCTTTTGTCTTTTTAGGATAATGGTGACGGGTATAAAAGATTCGGGCACGACCGGATATAATTTTCTTATTTGTTGCTGTTTGAATAGAAATTATATTCGATATATCTTCTTATGTATTCACATATGAAATGAGTGAAATGGTGAGAGGGAGAGTCGTTAAAAGAGTAAAAATTTATATAAATTCGATTATGCTCTTCGTGACTTTTTTAGCAAAGTTCTGAATATTTTTTAATTTTTCCAGTTGTCGGGTATATATTCGATAAATGAGGTTGTAGAGCAGCGGTAAAATATTGTACTGAGAAAAACAAATCGGCGGCGAATACGTAATTAATGGTGTAATAATCCATTCCAAGCGAGAAGTGAATTTGAGACTAATACACAGCAAGGGGTTCATTGACGAGGAACTTTTGTTTTTTTTTTTTGTTTTTTAATTTTCAAGCCAAATCCTAAACGTGTTTTTATTTTCGTTCGAAAGCAAGACTATCTCAATTATAGAAGCAAAACAATGCAAAACAATAGTTTATTAATACACCCCTTTTCGCACTAAATATTTTATGGAAGTGGTTTTTCTTTTTTTTCCATTTTCATTTTCATAATTTTCATTGCAAAAGGTATATATTTTAGCACTGATAAACGTGTAGCCTTGTGTGTGATGGGAATATAACTTAGAACAATTGTTAAGCACTAAACTCAAATCGAAAAAGATTGATATGAACATAAATTTCATTATATGTAATTATGGAGCACTGAAGGCGCAATACCCAAAACTCAATATCGGTTCAAACGGTTCGCAGAATCTCTGAGATGAGACGGTATAAAAAATGCATGTGCGGCCAGCGTCAAATAATGTCATCGTAAGATCGTTTTGTTCTTCTCCTCTCCTCTCATTCATTGTCTTTATATATCTAGTTAAAGTCTTGGTAAATTCGGCGAAGAGAAAATTTGATTTTTTTTCTTGGCCCACAGTATAATGAATATTTCATATATCCTTTCAACCTAATGATTTTCTTTAACTTTTAACTGAAATGAAAATTATGGTCGGGCTAAGCCGACTATTAAATACCTTACTCCATATTGTCTAAAACAATTCTTATAAATACAAAATGATACCCTACTACTTTTTTAAGACCTTACAATTATGGAACTGTGTATTAAAAATTAGACCTCTTTCCAAATAAAGGCTTACTTTCCATAAGAACGATTGTACCTAAGGGGTTCAAAAATTAATTTTTATAGCAAATTGTTATTATGCTTCAATTTTCATCATAAAATGTTAAAATTTAGACTTTTCTGTGCCCCACCCGGATCAATTTTGGCGAAAATTCTTGTATCGTAATCCGATTTTCATCGTGAAAATTAGATCTTCTTTTTCATATAAATTTCAGTTTCCGTTATAGGAGAGAGGGGGTCGGTCCACAGTTTTCACACCAAATTCGAAAGCCGAATTACAATTACTTACAATCATTTTTGCCGAAAAATTTTGAAAATTGCAATTTTCTACATATAACCACTTTTCAAAATATGGCCTAAGCGGTCGAAAAAGTGAGCCAAGTCAAAGCATGTCAGTGTACTAAATTTTATCGAGATATCTCAAAACTTACGACTTGTTGTTTGAATCCCAATTTCCAATGGCTCTTGCACTGACGTCATATATACCGATTTTAGCAAAGCGTTTGATTTGGTTAACCACAAATTACTTATCTTTAAACTTCAAGCCGCTGGCTTCCCTTCCCATTTAGTGAAATGGATAAGCTCTTATCTGCATAATAGGTCATTCTGGGTTTTGTTTAACTTCACCACTTCATATGAATTCCACGTTTCGTCAGGAGTACCTCAAGGTAGCCACTTAGGACCCATTTTATTTAATCTATACATTAATGACTTGCCTTCGGCGATTAAATCTAGCCAGATCTTAATGTATGCCGATGATGTGAAACTGTTTTCTTCTTTTTCCTTAGAATCGCAATCACATCAGCTTCAAACTGACTTAAATAAATTGGTGGCATGGTGCTCTTCAAATTATATGACACTAAACCTAAATAAATGTAAGAAGCTTTCTTTCTCTAGAAGGAAGTCATTCATAACCCATTATTTTATAGATTCGCACAAGTTGGAGGACGTTGAGTCGTTCACAGACCTAGGCGTCCTCTTTGACCGTAGGTTACGTTTCAATTTGCACGTTGAGTTCTCGATAAGCAAAGCTAGGTCTGCTCTTGGTTTCATCAAGAGGTGGTCCAAAGAGCTAGATGATCCGTATATTACCAAGAGGCTGTATACGTGTTTGGTTAGGCCTATACTTGAGTATGCTTCTATTGTGTGGTCTCCCTCATATAGGTGCTATGTAGACTCAATTGAACCTATTCAAAAGCAATTCCTGTCTTAGGAATTTGGGTTGGGATCCGTCTGCTACTCTTCCCCCATATGAAAATAGGTTGCTTCTTTTGTCCTTACCGTCTCTTGAAAAACGTAGATTTATTCTTGGCGTTTGCTTCGCAATCAAAGTAATAAACGGCGCTATTGACTCGCCCTCATTACTTGGAGAAATAAGTTTTAATGTTCCTAACCGCTTCTCTAGGCACTCAACCTTGGTTAAGGTTAGTCATTGTAAATATAATTATGAACTGTTTAATCCGCTCAGAGTTGTTTGCAAGAACCTAAATAACGTCTATCACCTTTTTTCATTATCGGACACTTTAAAGTCCATTAAAGCAACATTGCCTAATACACGAGATTTGCCAATGTCGTACTTAAACTAGCTCTTAACCCTAAAAAGTCACTATGATTCGAAAATTAATTGTTGTTAACTATTATCGGTTGCCAAGCTTACGTATGTTTGCGATGGCTTAGGGGTTCATTTGCAACTAGGTTCTGTACCGGTTGTGGGTGTGGCTCTGTGCTAATTGTGTACATGCTTTTTTCTTTTTCTTTTTTCTTTTTTTTCCTTTTATTTGTTTTATTGTACTTATACTAATTTTTTTTAATAATAATTAATTTAAGATTTACTTTAAGAGTCGTTTGAACTCGACTGTCGTTTGTTTTAGTTGAGTTTCTGTATAAGTGGAATAAATAAATAAATAAATAAACACAAATTTTCATAGACATCGAACGGACTGACAGGCTTAGATCAATTCAGATTATTATTCTGAATCGTTCGATGTAATAAAAGCGAGTTAATCTTAAGCCCTTCTGTTTGTTACATACGTTCGAATAAACTGAATATACTCTGTACCACCACTGGTGTAGGATGTAATCATCAGCAACCGTACTAATCATTCTCACGTTGCCATAATTTATAATGAAGAGTGTATCAGCACATTGTTCTCGTGTCTGTTGCATAGTCAAAAGAGTTTTGGAGTAAAATGTGCTTTTTTCTATATGATATTTATTTGATATTTTCTGTGCTATAGTGCACATAAAATGTAACCCTTTGCACTCCGAGTGCTTTTTTACTCAAAAGTGCGACCACTCCGTGACATTTTTGTGTTGGAGCAACTGAAAAATGAACTTCTGTTGTACCCAAAAATAAAAAAAGATCTGTTGTTATAAATTTTTTTATTTAATTAATGTAGCGCGATATTTGTGGAAACAATCTCCCATATGCATCCGTGGCTTATTTGGACATGTGCCACAATATTCGGTTGTTTCCCGTCTTCCGGAATTACCTTTGCGCTTAGAACATACTATACAGTCCTTTTTTGTACTTCTTCGCATTACATGAAGTTTTCCATTTAACCTATCTTCGGAAATGCTGCTGCAACTTTTTTTTGTGCGTTTCATCCGGAAACTGCCTATTAGTTCGTCGACCAACTGTTTCACAAATTTCAACGGTGTTTTTGGTTTTTGCCCATTCTGTCTTTTAATGGTTTTATAGAGGACATACGCAGTTGAGAGATTTTCTTAGGAAGCAATAAGTTGATCCATATTGAACAGCCCGATCTACACCACCCATTGAATGTGTGTAGTTGAGAACTACGTTAGGCTTACTGACTATTACTTCTGACCCACCTCGAATATATCTCTTGGTAGATGTCATTCCAGTATTATTCCAGGTACTCAATAAAGTAACAACCCTTTTATCCTTCCAAGCCAACAGTGTTATATTTCCTTTTCTTTTAGCAACAGTTGCTCCATTTAAAAATTTTGGCATATAGCGCAATAGTGGTGCCTACGGAGTTAGTTTCCATTTAAACTCCTTCTTCCATGTTTTTTCAAAATTCGCTAGTCATTGAATGCAAACTACGCAAGAGCGGCGCCGACAGAATTAGTGCAATGAAAGCATATGGCGCAATAGCGGCGACTACGGAGTTAGTGCATAGCAGCGCGTACGGAGTGCAAAGGGCTAAACATATTTTCGGATCATTGTTCTCTTTCGCTCGTCAATTTCACATTTACATCAAAAGGGAAAGTATGGAATCTTTTATTTATCCTAATCTACTTCCTTCTGTGATTAAATTATTTGCATCTTCAAAGAAAATATTTTATTGAAACTTCGTATAAGTTAATCGGTCATAATCAAGCTAAGCTTAGTGAAATGACACGACGGAATGGGCTATTCAAACTCTATTTTAATTCAAAACTGTAGGCTGCCATTAAGGTAGGCTTAAGAAACTCGATAGACAGGCAGCCCTTCTAGTTTTCATTCGAACATTACTTACCTATGTCCAGTTTCAGCTTTCTACTCTAATTTTTTTTTTGCAGAAGTTGTGATGAACTAGACTAGAGAACTAGAAGGGAGTTACGGTTGAAAATGAAAACATTTACTTTTCGCAGTTTCTTTTACATATTTTTTCGTTTTACAAATGATAAAATGAAGACATTTCGCGTTCGAATTGCACGGCACTGTATACGTCGATAAAAACATAATAAATAAACTGTTGAATATTTTTATATCCATGTCTTTTGTTAATTATTTATTTGCATTTTTGTTTTTGTTGGTGTGTTTTGTTGACATTTCTTTTTAATTTGAGAACTTGAACAATTATTTCACATATTTTTTTTATTATTTTTTTTTTTACTTTAATTTATGGCGCGCAAAGTTATTACATCTATGAATGAAAATTACATATT
>CCAG010012582.1:0-46599 GCA_001077435.1 Glossina morsitans morsitans
TTTTTTTTTTTTTTTTTTTTTTTTTTTTTTTTTTTTTTTTGTTTGATTACACATATAACACATAAATTGCTTGGGTTGGGTTCTCAGAATTCGGGGCTTACCCTATGTATATTTTCTTTCCTTCCTTCATTTCTTCTTTCAGTGCAATACATGTTATTAACTAGAAGTCGGTGTTTAACGTGTGAGTGTGTAATTGGCCTTTAGTTTTTTCTTATTAATTTTTGTTGTCGTGGGTTTTGTTAGGCTAATAATTTCATCATTTAGTGTGCAACAGATGAGTTGAGATTTTAGCGTCTGCGTATCAGGTCATGGCCAACATTGTACATCGATGTACTTGTCTCTTGAAATTCTTATAGTCTATGTGCTTAGACAGATCAGACTGTGATGGCAAACGTTCTGTAATCCATTATTTAAAGACTTTCTCCGGTCGTCAGAGCAATACAACAAGGAACAAGAATAATAATGTTTGGTTTGCTGGAGAATTTCCGTCTAAATCAAAGAACTTTGTTAAAGTTATGGTTTGTAGAAAACATAAGACCAAGAAACTTAGCTTACTTAAACTTAAGGGGTGGGAGAGGAGGGAAGTACCGCAAATTCTCCAGAGAAATTTTTTTCCCCAATCTAATAGACATTTTGAACCGTGAAAAAAGAATTTTTTGTTTGGATTTTCGAGGTGTTCATCAAGCCCGGCGAAAAGACGTGTTGTGTCAAATGAATCATTACGAGGTAGTTGCAGCCCCATGCCTTAACTATTGATTTCTAATTTCTCTATAACGCACTAATACAAATTATTTGAAAGTGTTTCTAAACAAAAAAAGACGGTTGTGCGGCTTCATTGAGACATGCGTGGCTGAGTGGCTATGAGGTTGAGAGTGGCTCGAAGTCTTTCAATGCTTCTGCTAAGAGATGAAAAATTTGGACTCAAGTTTGGATGAAAATACATTTTCCAACTTTCCAAAGAGGGGTTATTTTTTTTATTCTGTGACCTTTAAATAATAGCCAAGTAAACGTAATAGAACTCTGGCCACTTACAGACGGAGAGTTATTAGCCGACAGAATTTGGAAAATTGATAGACATTTATAGGTTATGTTTAATAGGTATCAAAAAATTCGTGTCAAGTCACTGCATTCGTTTTTTAGTCTTTGTTCAAGCAAATTGGAGAAATTTAATTTTGATTTTAAATTAATTTGCATATACTTTTGCTAAGTAATAGTGAAATACGTTTTTTGTATGCCTCTTCCTCTTGATGTCCTTATTTGTTTTTATACTTTATACTACTTGTGATGCAGGGCATACTAAATTTGTACGGGTGTACGTAACATCCACAAGCACTTATGATTGATTCACTTTTTATTAGGTCGATTGATTCAGAAAATGATTTCGATTTCTATGATGATATCTATCGGTCCATAAGAACAATTTGACGCAAAAATTGATTGTATTAGTTTTCGAACACATTCTTTGGACATGGCTACGTTGAAGTTCTTCCATGAGAAGTTTGGATCTAACCAGGTTGTAGAGGTACAATTTTTGGTATTTCTTCACGAAAATAAGTAAAAAATTGTATTACGCAAACTGATGTAAGGTATTCGGCTGATCGGCTTTGTCCGACTATAACGATTTTTTTGTTTTATAAACATAAAATAAAAGTGGCCTTTGTGTTTTTGCGTTTCTAATCGAATTCTTATTGGAATTAAGTTTGTCCCACTGTCCGTTAATTTGCATTAAGTTTGCCGTAATCAATAATTGCTGAATTGCTGCTAATTTATTATCATGCGTGAAATGAGTTATAGGCTATTTTTGTTTACTTCATCTTGTTGCTTACGCAGGCATTACAAACAAAAAGTTAGTGTTGCACATACTCTTATTTTAGTGTTACTAAATTTTTAAATACATGTATGTTGCTATGTATTACTGCCTAATTTCTATACTCTGCACTACTTGTTGTGCGGATGTATGTAACACCCCTGAGGACTTAGGATGGATCCACCTTTTATTATAGCGATCGGTTTTGAATCATTCTAATCATCGTACGATCTAAGCTTGTCTGTCCGTCTTATATCTGTCTATGTATTTTTGTGTTCAACCTATAGGTTGCAATTTTCGAGGTATTTTGATGAAATTTGGTACACTGACGTGTCATGATCCAAGGACGAATACCATTGAAAGTGGTTCGGATTGGTCGATAGTGTTTCTGAGCTTATCTGTCCGTCTGTCTGCTTTGTATTTTTGTGTTCTATCTGCAGGTCGCAATGTTTAACATTTAAGTTATTGAAATTTGGCGCACCGATATGTTTCGGATCAAGGACGAACGCTATTGAAAATGGTCGTTATATGAGCAGATGTATTACGCGGAGTGCTAACCACTTCGGCCCTTTTATGAAGAGAGTAAGAAAATAAAGAGAAACCTAAACATTAACTTGGAGTAAATCTTAGATTTAAGACCCGCAATATTTTTACTGGCAGCATTTGTTTTCTTATTCTGATAATTGTTGTAATGCGTGCATATAAAAATGTTGGCAGCAATCAGTTAAAAAACTCAGATTTGTGTACTCATTATATTGTCTTTTAAAATTAAGCTATAAGGAATTTTCAACATACCAAAGCTCCGAAAAGAGAATGGACGGATCGACATGGCGACAAAGCGACTCAGACATTTTTGCTGCTTAAAAGGGTAACTAGCAGGTTTCTTATGCATTTTCTGGTGGAAACGAAATTGTAAAACTAATAAATTCCCCTTCACTGACGAGGGCTTTGAGTTAATTTTGGAAACTCTCGTAGACTAAAGCAAGTATTTAATTTTTTGGAATATTCATTAGGCGGCGTTATTTTGCACACATATATTATTATTATTATTATTGCCGGGCGTTTCAGTTTTTTATACAATTGCTTGGAGGGTTATTATCAAATTTGGTCTGTGGAATTCAACAGCGGTACACAAATTTGAACTCACATGCTATTTATATAAAATTTTAATCCGTTTTCACAGATTTATGTATCTAACTACATTCTGTTATTCTCATGTTCTCATCATGAGCAACACTATTAAATTTTAAATAGACCGGTTAACTACTGAATACAGGAAACTTTATTAAAACAAAATACGAGAATAATCTATTTTATGATATATTTATTATGATATATTTATTACGATATAATTATTTATGGTTTCTTGGTAAACCACACGAGACTGATTTAGAAATGAAGAAACTTGATGTTCACGATGAGGTTTCTAATAGCGATTTGAAGGCAAAAGCCTATTCTCAGGGAAGGAGATTAAAATATATTTGACGGACTTGATTTATATTAAAGTAGTAAAGTAAAAACATTATAAACGGGCAAGGCGAACTATTTAATAATTTACGCTTCTCTTCACATAATACATTTCTTCATTTAGTTTCTGTACAGTACATCAAGCATACTTTCTGTGGAAGCTCTTCAAAATTAAGCTAAATTTGTTTTTTTTCTCAAAGCTCTTATTATTCACTTTCCCTCTATTTTTTACACAAATAAAAACCTTTAGGAAAACTACCAAGAATGGACCAAAGTGATATAAATTTGATAGAGTTTGGTACAAATTGTAGATTTTCGTTATATAACGACTTTTTCGAAACATGTCGTCATATGGCCCTTAGCATAGATGATGTTTTCCTCAAGATATTTACAATTTATTAAAAACAAATATTCCTTACTATGCATTATAAGATTCATCACTATTGTAAAAAGTAATAAAAGCGCAGCGTTTTTCTTATTTTCTTACTTTACGTGATTCACATATAGCACGTATTGAGTAGTTTAGGGCTCACCAATGGAGTATTTGTGGGATTTCATAACATCCGCAAGTATTTAATTAACAGGCATCACAAATTCTTAAGGGGGACAATCATTGTAAATTTTGCAGAAATTTTTTTTTGTTCGTTTATTGGGAAAAAATGCTATGATCGAAAATTTCTCTCCTTTTTTTTTTCTGTTCGTTTATTAGGAAAAAATGGTATTAGGAAAAATTTCTTTACATTCAAAAAATGTTTTCCTTGAAATTTGGAGCTCTCCCGCAAGTGTTCCGAAAACAGACGAAATAAGTCTGTTAATAAATAAATTCCTGCTGCTGGGACAACCTAATGTCTTAATTGTTAATTTCTATTTCTATTTGTGCTCGCTTCACAAGCACATTTTCAATCCAGAATAGTTTAATAAGTAACTTCATCTGCATATGAGAATGAGAGTAACTCGAAAGGTGTAAGTGCTTTTACCAAGAAATAAAAAGTTAAGAATAAAGTTTTTTAATATTCATCATGAAAACGACAATTTCTTGTTCTTAGCTCCTTCATTTCACAATTTAAAATGTGAAATATTTGTGATTCTGTCTGTGACAAATGCAGCAAAAGAGATACTTTGGGGTAAAACTTATTTGAGAAAAGTGAATGAAGAAAAATATATGAAGATGCAGATGAAGAAGAACATTATTATTATCCTGAGATTGGAGATTAATGGGAAAAAACTAATAAAGAAAGAATCGGTCATATTAGAAACACATGTCTCTCACCCTTGCCCAAACATTAAACGCGTTTTTCTTGGACTACAAAATTAATTTCATCGCTTTGTCTCTTTTTACGGCTGTCTTGTTTGTGTAGCGATTCTAAAGACACTTAGTAGTGAAGATAAGAAATAAGGGCATGGCGAAACTTTTTCCTCCCAATCTCTAAGCATCGTTTTTTTAAATCCTCTTAACGTTTTTTATGATTTTTGATATTGTCTCAGGGGGAAAGATAAAGCGCGTAGTAAAGTTTTTCATCGTCGCAATGGCTGCAGCAGTATTGATCGAGATGAGACAACCGACCCTCACCCAGATGATGTTTTGGAAGCGTGTTTTGAGGAATTTAGCAGTACACCACCGCGCACCAGACTGAAGAACAAAACGCGTGATTGGGATCGTAAACAAAGGGCTCAAGCAGTTTCTACGATTGGAGCGTGAGTTTTGGTAGAAGAATATTTTTCTTAAAATCATGGAATTGTATTTTGCCTTGCTACAGAAGTTGCGATTTAACAGGGGAGGAGCCGAAAAGGGGCACGGCACGAAAGGCACGATCTCGCGTTTTACGTCGGAATACCATGGATTGTGCGTTACTCAATGAAATCTTTGTTGGTGAGGATGGAAGTTTTTGCCCCAGGCGTACCGATAAACGTGCTCTAGCCTTAATACGTGGTGCAGAACGCGAATTGAAAAATGCCTTGGCTTTAACGCATAGCACTGTTGTGTTGAATAATTATAATCGGCGTCATGAGAGCAAGTCTTATCAACGGGAAGCTTTTGACAGATGTATTCCGCTAAATAATGAGATGGTAACGTTACGACAGCAACCAAAGGTGGTGGAGTCATGCAATCGTTATATGAGCGTTTCTTCGCGCCCTACTGGATGCCGTTCGTCGGCTCCACCGCAAACGTTTGCCCATAATCAACAATTAGCTACACAGCACACACCCGAACTTAAATTGCGAAGGGAATTTCACGACACATTTGCCAACCTCATTAAGTTAGGCAGTATGGATCGCCAAGAAGTGAAGGCAAGTCTTTTAATGTGAAAACTAAGCTAAATCGTCTAAAAAAAGTTACTCTTCCGTTAAATTGTTAGCTTTCTTTAGAGGAGCACACATGGCAGACTGAAGTTAAGGATTTGATTTGGTTGGAGTTACAGGCGTGGCAAGCAGATCGTACTCTTGAGCAACAAGATAGATATCTATTTATGGCTCGCAAGGACGTACCGGATTTGTTAGCGGAAATTATTAATTATAAATTTAAACCAAAGTATCGACGACAAGCAAGTACTATTAGCAACGATAGCGGCTTTAGTACAGACAATGTCAGTAATTGTAAGCAATGTAAAGAACATGATGTTTGATCCAAGTCTTCTTATGCTCTTTTAAAATAGCAGGCAATCAACCCGGAATATTTTGCACCGGCTGTTTATCTTTATACTGTAAGGATTGTTTAGATCAGCAAGAGCTTGCTATGAAGGAAGTAGAAGAGCTTCTAACACGTTTAGACGCTGCTGAGGCTTTATATCCATCTACTCAGACAATGGGTGCTTTTCATTCCGCATACAAAAGTGAAAGTTTTGTTGGACGAATCAAAACCATGTGCCTATGGTACAATATAACTCAACAAGCGCGTTTAAAATTAACGATATTGGGGAAAATACTGGTGCGTTTACAGGGTGAAAGATTCTCGTGGCCAGTGCAGACTTCCTTCATAGCGAATGAGGTAAGCAGTGGCCATTCATCAGCGTCAGGTGCAGATAACGACGATTCGGCTGTCAATTCTCTTGATTCAACGAAAATGTCATCTTCAACATTGCAACAAAAAATGATGAGGAATCTGAATGGTCCAAAGGTTCAATTTCTGATTGATGACGTATCTCATGCAGGGGATGAGACTACCAGCAGTGCTGAGTAAGTTTTTGTAAATAGCTCAGCTCATCTCCATACTTTACATCAACTTATTTTTAAACAATTTGTTCAGTTCTTCATATACGGAAGTTACTCAAAACGCAGACAGCTGTAATAATAAAGGCTTCAATAAGGGTTCAATGCACGACATTAATATATTCAGTGTTGAACCTTTGCGTTCTGGCAGTGGCACAAACGCTGAACAGTCATCTGCTTTGTACCGAAAATTTATCGAAAATGTTCTAAAATCAAGGGGCCTCGCAAAAGCCTTAGCCTTTCTTCATAAGCTCCACAATGTGGTGATGTGTAAAGCGCAGATCTCATTAGAAAAACCGGGTACTGATGATTATGACTTCGAAACTGAGAAATTCGAAGATAGTGTACCATACTTGGAAGCGGATATAGATGATGAGCAGGTCGAAGAATTAAGACGTTACGGGTATTGGAGCGAAGAGTACAAGTCGATTAATTTACCCAATTACATTCCGACATTTGTATTTCTAAGCGGTGTTCCTCTACAATTTATGCATGAATTTTTACGCATGCGCCTAGAGACTCGACCATCCAAACCAAATCCTCTCAGTTTGGAGCAGATTATGAAAGAATTGCGAGAAGGTCTTACATTAGCATTAACCCATAGAGAGCGTTATCAGCGCCACATAACCACTGCTTTAGTAGAAAATGAAGATGATTTGGAACGTTATATGGGTACATTGCAGCAATATGATCAGACAGTACGTAAAGTATTCGAATTGTATCTAGATTATATAGATCAACTAGTGCTAGTCACAGTGTCAGAGAATAGTCAAAAATCTGCACTGGAAAGGGAATGGATGTTTACCAAATTAGTTAGTCCAATGGTCGCAGGAATGCACATATTGGCTGCCAAAAAATTTTGCATGATAATACGTAATCTTCTTAAAGGAATTTCGGAACGTTTAGTTAATCGGTCTAAAGAGTTGGATATGCAAATTGACGACACGGCACAGATTCTGGAGACAGACTTGAAATGGCAAGTTTTAACTATTTGCCGAGAAACCCAATCCTTATTCACCACTGAACGTAAGTGTTCAGTGAAAGTATTGTTCTTTGCTAAAACATTTTGTCGTGATGTCGAATCTGTCGATTTTCATCGTGAGCACTGCGAACTTGACTGCGGAGACTGTGCACAGCGAAAACATGATGTGATATGTAACGAAGTCAAAGAATCCTTTAAATTATTGAAACGTGACATTTTGGATGTAAGAAATAAATTAATAAAAATCATTGAAAGGGTCCAAGAGCGTTGTTCACCGGTCTACATAATGGATTTAGATGTGAGTTCAAAAAATAGCTTTCAAATTTCATTTAATTTTCTTGATTTTATTATCATAAAGGAGCAGGATCGTCTAGCGGTATTATCGCGTACCCGTGAAATTCTTCATCAAGGCTATAAATTTGGTTTTGAATATCATAAAGACGTCATACGTTTGTTTGAGCACCGCATTATGGCAAGCCAAGCTCAGGAATATCAAATAGAATTGGCTTTAGGTATTATCACATTTGCACAGATGTGGATGCAATTTGTGACGGAACGTTGCGAACGTGGACGTGGCATGCGTCCCCGATGGGCTTCACAGGGCTTGGAGTTTCTTATATTGGCTTGCGATCCGCAAATTACAAAGCATCTGAATGATATTCAATTTGAAGAGTTGAAAAAGAAAATGGATTTATGTATATCCCATGTAATCGGTATTACTTCCGAGCCAGAAAGAGTGGCTCGGAAAAAAGCGTCACCTCGCTCTAGAAAAACATCTTCCCCAGCCACTAGCAGATCACGTACACCGACTCGCTCGCCTATGTCTGCCAGCATCTCTCCTTCACCGTTTAATAAATTTTTGCAACCTCAGTTTAGTTATAAGGAAGAACTTTACCAACGGACTTCTTCTATCGATTCAACGGATGGAGATTTAACTTTAACGTCAAGCAACAGAAATGCAACTATCGGAGATCTACGTTTAATAGTTCCTACCCTTGTTAGCAAATCTGCTACTGTTTCCCCTCAAAGCGAAGTCTCGACGCGTTCATTAACTGACGCATCGTCAGCTTTACACCAGATACGTTTAAGAGATGCTGTCAATCGTCTGGACATGGAATTAGATGACAAACTACGTGAGCGTAATTTAATTGGACATGTTAAAACCTTAAATTGCAGTGACAAAGTACAAATTAGAGCACGTAGTGTGAATTTCCGTTGGCATCGAGGTATTAAAATTGGACAAGGACGTTTCGGTAAAGTTTATACAGCCGTTAACAATAATACTGGAGAGCTAATGGCCATGAAAGAGCTTGCTATACATCCGGGTGAAACAAGGGTTTTAAAAAATGTTGCTGAGGAATTAAAAATTCTTGAGGGTATTACACATGAAAGCCTGGTACGTTATTATGGTATAGAAGTGCATCGTGAGGAATTGTTAATTTTCATGGAATTGTGCTCGGAAGGTACTTTAGAATCTTTGGTTGAGTTGACCGGCAGTTTGCCGGAGGGATTAACCCGGCGTTTCACTGCTCAACTGTTGGCAGGTGTAGCCGAGCTTCATAAGCATGGTATTGTACACCAAGACATAAAGAGCGCTAATATATTTTTAGTAGCCGGGGGTAATAGTCTCAAGTTGGGAGATTTTGGCTCAGCAGTTAAGATACAAGCTCACACCACCATACCGGGCGAATTGCAGGGCTATGTAGGGACGCAAGGTAACTAAACGTTTGATACTTTATGGACATTTTGTATGTACTAAATAGTGATGTTTTTATAGCTTATATGGCTCCTGAGATATTTACTAAAACTAATAGCGGCGGCCATGGGCGAGCGGTCGATATTTGGTCGGTCGGTTGCGTGGTGGTGGAAATGGCTTCTGGCAAGGTTACTTAAAGTACAACTTATTTTTTCAGACTTGCTTTACCTTTTTTTTCTTTCAGCGTCCTTGGGCACAATTCGATTCCAATTTTCAAATCATGTTTAAAGTAGGAATGGGAGAAAAACCCGAAGCCCCCGATAACCTCTCTCAAGAAGGACACGACTTTATTGACCATTGCCTTCAACATGATCCTAAAGATCGTATGACTGCTTTGGAGCTGTTAGAGCATAATTTCTGCAAAGTACGAACCTTTAAATTGTACTCTAAATGAAAGTTTGCTTTAAATTTTTTGTTTTCAGTATGGCCGTGAAGAAGATTTCAGCACAGACGAATCAAAGGAACCAGAACGGCGATCTTTTCGCCGTTACAATGTTATATGAAATCAAATTTAACATCTTTTTATTTTTGTCCACCTTCGCTTTAAAAGAAATTTGGATTAGTGCGTACTTAGGTGGGAAAAAGTGTCCCATAGAAACACTTAATACTTGAAATTTATTTAAAAGACAATAATATAATAAGGTAAACATTAGTAGACAAATTACATTCGAAGATTGAATTGATTTATTTATCAGAACTTTGTGCAGTTTATGAATTTATTTAATAAACTTTCTTTCGTGTGAGTTCAAAAATTAAACAAAATTCATCCTCATTTTAAGCAGTGACACAACTGTACCACTTTAAGAAAAAGTATAATTTTCAAATATTTTTTTTGGTCGGAAGGAAGGGCGTTAAGCAGTAAATAATTAAAAGAATATATAACATAAACCACGTCGTGGCAGAATGGGATGTTGAGGCGCACTAAAGCGCAATTGCAAGATATGGGTGAGCTTAGCAATTTACCACAAAAACGTACCGAACGTGCTGATGGATGACAAGGACACGTATATATATGCATGATTGTATTATCACAGTAAACTATCTGCAATCATGTACATTATATAGTGTGCAATAGTATATGCGTACAAATAACGTACTCAAGAAGCATCTCACGTTATTGTTATTTATGAAGTTAGACCTAGTGATCTAGTAATAGGATAATAATATTTGAGGCAACCATTCATTTATACCTTTAAATGTGATAAGAAAAAGGAAAACATTTTGTAAAAATGTTAAAGAATTGTAATCCAGGAGCCATCTCGGGGGTCATGTTTAATTTAATTTAAGGGGATTCGCGAGAGGCAGTGTAAATGGCCCAAATTAGAACCAAACAATTATGTATATATATATATGCATTGTAGTGTGATCGCATATGCACACACTTTGAAGTGCGACAGAATGGTTGCAAAGCAGCCAATTTTTATAAGGCGTTCAATCCGTCCAAACTAAAATAAAGTTAAATTAACAATTCGAGGGGCATAGATATATTATCACAACGCCGTCTGGGGAAGGCAATTATTTTGTTTACAAAAGACCAATGACTCTCAATGCGATAAATGTACGCAAGCATGACTAATCAACTGTACGGTAGAAAAATACCACAAGAATAGATTCGCGATGCAAAGAAAAAATAACAATAATCTTCTCAACATTATAAGCAGCATCTGACTCTGAAATGAAAAGGCGAAGACTACATTGTGCGCAGATACAAAAATGTGTGCGCACATGAAATTGTAAAAAAATGAAGTTAACCGAAAAGAAATGTACGAGCAAAGTAAAAGAGTGAGTTGACATGCAAAACAGCTCCAACTGAATTGAGAATGTAATGTTCTCGCTTTCTTTTTTATAGTAAGCACGATAAAATTGCGAATCGAAGCACGATGAAATTGAGAATCGTTGCGAAAAGCACGATAAAATTGATAATCGAAGCACGATGAAATTGAGAAAAGTCTGGATTTGTACAATCAAAGCACAATAACAATGAGAAAAATTAAATGAGCGAGTCTGAATATGCACTTAATAATTTTCACGCTCCACAAAGTGAAAGTAAAGTAAAAGAATGGTTAGCATGTTCTTCTTTTAGATAAAATATATAGGGACTGTCTCATGCCGAGCCTAGTTGGTATTTATAAAGAGACAGCTTGACTTGGCGCATTGAAGCCGAGCAGCTTAGGGAACCACCAATTACGCTCCGTCACACGTGGGAAGGATTCACAGGGAATTCTTCCCAAAACATAAAACATACCGTGTGCCAGAAAATAAGAAATCCATCACAATATACATTTAATTTCTTTACAAAAAAACTTTGTAATCGCTCTCAATTTGTATCTACCCAACAACGGGCGTTCCAATCAATCTACATTAAAGTATTTTTGTTTGGAGATATTTTTAAATGGAGTTAACTTTTTTTCAAAAAGATCCTTTATTGTATTAGACAAGTAAGTCATTAAAGTGCAAGTCTCATTTAACCTAGCCAATGATTTTGGAGCGTTTCGAAAAAAGCCCGCAATTTTAAGGAAAACACTTATTGCATTTTCTAGATCATTTAGAGTATATATTAAGTCATTAAAAAAGAAATGTTTTTTCTTTAAAAACTTACAGTGGTGTTTACCCATTAAATATATTATCCCTAGAATTAACTACTAACTAAGCGTTTTCAAATTTTCGTGGTTAAATTTTCTTTGTTCCGTATCATCTTTTTCTACATTCAAAGTATTATGGAAATTTTAGAACACTTTGTGTGTTTATAAAGTAGAAAAATGGAAAAAGACACATACACGAAACCAATAAAAAACAAGTAAGAAAGCTATATTCGGCTGAGGTCGAAACTCTCATTATCTCTCATGTTGTTAAAAAGATATTATCTGCCAGATCGCGACGTCCACCATAATTAGTTTAGAATTAACACACTTAGCTTATCGCCTTCTACTCTCCAATCTCTCTCTTTTATTTGATGTCCATACCGCTTGTATTATTAAGAAAAAATTAATCCACCAGGTCGCGGCGTCCACCATATTTATTTTTGAATTGATGTACAATTTTTAGGAAGGTAATATGTCTGTCTTTATTTGAGAAGTGTGCAAAATAGTTTTAAATATTCTGTCTTATCTATCTTCACCTTGCATAATTTCTGAGTAATGAGCAAAAACTCTCAAATTTCCATTTAGAAAGAAGGAGTTGTGTTTAGCTTACGCTTTACCGTGCGCTTGGCTTCCGAATAATTCGGGCCATTTGCAATACCAGCCTGTATGAAAGAGCTTCCAATATTTCTATCAAATTTAAAGTCTTATATCTTTATAATTGCGACCAGGAGAGCTTCAACAATACACAAGCGAACAGACATGGTTTAATCATTTCAGAATTTCATGCTAATCAAGAATATACATACTTTATAGCGTTTCTGTAGCTTCCTTTTGGAGGTTGCAAACATTATGTCAAAATGAGTGTGTCCTTGCTTACGGCCGTCAAACACACAACAACACGTTTGGAATAATTTTTATTGCTCCGGCCTGTTTTCTTTTTAGCGTTTTCTCGTACTTCACTTTATTGACATTACTTGAGATTTTTTCAATCTTTGGTGAGTGCATTTGGTTTGTGTCTTTGTGTCCGAAGCGCAATAACGGAATGAAACAAAATCGAAAATTACAACCCAAAGAAGATTGGTGCATGTGCTACAGAATGTCGTTTCGCTAGCAGTACTATGTTCTTGCGTTTATACATTTATTCTGATAAATAGGATAACAAATATACATAAGAACTTATGGGAAGTGTTGAAAATGGTTTAAACGTATTTATTTTCCTTTTCGTTTTATTCTTGTTATGAAGTTAAAACACTTCAAAGATTTATTTTCTTTATATTGACCACTTGTAAGATTTACTTACCTGCATTTACATTGTTCATGCGAGCAATAAAACCTCAAGTGAATTCTTTCATCATTTATATACTGAAGAGTTATAATTGCTTTTTGTTTCTTCGTTAGAGTTTGAAGGTTTTTTTTTTGCACATATTTTTATAATAGTCTACTATTACTATTTTTTCTTCGATTTAATTGCGGATTGAAATATTTAAGTGTTGGAAACTTAACATTGTTTTGGAGGAATAGAATTTAACATTGGAAACATATTAATAATATCTTTTTCTATACTATAAAGTAAATTTGACAACGAAAGTATGTGGACCGTGTGGCCTAATGGATAAGGCGTCGGACTTCGGATCCGAAGATTGCAGGTTCGAGTCCTGTCACGGTCGTCTGGGTGTTGCATTTTTTTTAGACCTTCTTACCAAATTTTGAACTTTTCGCACATATTCTAAAAATTTCTTAACTTTGTCTTCGACATATAAGTCGGAAGATCGGCTAAATTGGAAATTTAGAAAAAAAATCGAAAACCAATACAATTTCTGATATAACTCTTTTATTCAACATTTGAGGTAATAACAACATGTCATAAATAATATTTAAACAAAAGTATAACAGCAACAAAATATTTACTTATATTTTTTTTAAGTTAATTTCAACAAATGCGTATTGTAATCTCATGATTACTCATATAGATAGTTACATAAAATATTCAACAAAAACTATATTTAATTTTTTAATGAGAAGGTAAAACGTAAAGTTACATTTCAAAGTTTTTTCTAAATTTTCGGAAAGTTCTTATCTTATCTTGTCTGCATGCATTACGTGAAACAAAGATTTCTCAAACTTTAATTCACATCTCCGTACTTCCTACTTACTATTTTCTTGCCTTGTATCCTTTTGCTTTGTCATACAATTCACGTGTCCCTCTGTCTAGTCGCGATCTGCTCCTGGTTTTCTAACCTCTGTACGTTCCTATTCTTTTATTTTTTTTATGTCAGTACATTTTTATTCCTGTTTAATATGCCGGCAGACAATTTTCACAATTGGCCTTAAAAATTCTGATGTGCAAGAAAGTAATTACACTATATAGTGGCCATTGCATCGTACGCGTCAAGTTGAACACAATCTTTCCATTTCTTTTTGTGGCTTTTGCTACATTAATAAATTAATTAATTATCTACAATTTTGTATGCTATAATCTGTGTTTCTTTTTAAAGTAGCTAAAGCAAAAATAATGAACATCTGATGGGATTTCAAAAATTAGAAGTTTAATAATACAATATATTAATATTATGCTATATGTCTCTCACAGCTACAATAGGTTTATTTATTTATATCATTATTACACTATAGGTAAATGTATGTATGTCTACATTTATATGTTTTTGTTGCTCCAAGTTTATGTAGATTTTAATTTTTTCATGTCTTCTTTCATAAACTTGTTAAATGAATTTTTATTGACTGATTATTTTTAACAGAGATTCTAATTATATCTTTATGTTAATATAAAGAAAAAAAGAAGAGCATTTAACACCCATTTTATATTATAGTTAATTTTTTGTAATCATCCGATCTTATTATGCTTTTATTGCAAGAACTCCATATGACCGTGTGGCCTAATGGATAAGGCGTCGGACTTCGGATCCGAAGATTGCAGGTTCGAGTCCTGTCACGGTCGGTTCAAGTAATCCCTGTGTGGCGAGCTTTTTTTCTTGAACATTTAGTAAATGTTAAATTTTTTTGCTGCTCATAGAGATGTCGGTTCTGAAAATTGCATTTTCGAGTTTTGTTGGACTCGTCTCATGTGTATGCATAAAATTGTTCATTTTTTAAAGCTTTTCGTTGAATAAGTTTTGAGAAACATTCAAAACGATCAAGATGATCTTTACAAATGGAAATTGAGACTTTCTGAAAAGAAATAAAACTGCATTTATGATTATTAAGATCAATATAGTTATTTGATTGTCACATCAGGGCAACATCAAAAGTTTAATGAAGAAAAGGGGCAATGCCCATTCGATTTTGCAAACCATCGATATATAAGTTTGTTTGTTTGGTTTTTTTCTTTCAACATGAAGAGATTCCACTGTATTGCATTTATATAAAATTTGGCTTCCGGTTTTTTATACCTAACACCACTTGTGATACAGTTAATATTCTCGCGTATTTAGCACAGAATTTGTGCTTTTACTTTGAATGCAAGATAATAATAGTGTGGTCATAGCGAATTACGACCCGAAGTTACCCGAAATCTATAATTTTCAAATGCCGATCGACGTATAGCATATATTTCTGGATATTCTTTATGATGATTGGTTTGGCTTTAATTGAATTTTGTTTTTCGTTGGATTTTCTAGACGCATTTCAAACAACTTGTGAGGGATTTAAAAAAAGAACTCCCAAGATCGAAGACTTTCATCCCAAAAAAATATTAAACTAAAGTTTCAACAAGTAACAGTTTATATGATAATTAGGAACTCTAATTATTGCATGTTTAATCGTTATCGGGGAGAGGAGATAACAATGTTTTTAAATCAAGTTAGGTACATGTCGTTGTGATTTTCTAAATAAACTTGTTGTCGTTGTGCGGGGGTCTTACATGTAGGGGCCGATAACATATTATTTTTCCAAACATTTATAATTGTCTCTGTAATGATTAATGGATTTTGAATTTTTTTTTTTAATTCATAAATTAATATAGCGTATGTTTATATATAGTCTAGTGAACTAATTATTTATATTCAGAGTATATGTGTATATGTATGTATATATTTTCTTTTGTGTGTTAAACATTTTTCTAAAATTGTTCACATTATTTTTTTTAAACTTTGAACAACTATATATAACATATATGTGTTTTCAATAAATTTCTCTAAAACATTTCGCTTTGGTTTCATGTTTTGCTTTGTAAGGTACATTAAATGATATGTATATATATATGTATATTGCACTTGTATACGTATGTTTAGTGTACATAAACGTCTTTTAGTATAATTTCTAACCGTATAACATTTAATTCTCTAATAAATCTTTCATGACATCTAATGAATCTTGCAATGATTTGGCATAACTTGAAGCACTAGTTTCACCGCAAGCCAAGAAGGCGGATACGCAGAATACAATTTGATCGGGATGGGGATTATAGGAGCAACCATAACCCCGTGGTGTTACAGGACCGTAACCCATGAAACTATCAGTGCTGCAAGCCACCTAAAAAATATATAGAAAAGAGGTTTGTTTTTGTGAAATGTCAAAAAAATATAATTAAACACTTACTCATCGCTTTATTAGGTGCTTGAAATATCGCTCAGTGCATGTTTTCAGAATTGTGCTTTAGCAATAAAGCTAAGTAGTTTTGATTAAAAACAACAAAACAAAAAGTGCAAGAGAGACTGGAAAGAGTGCATTTTTGTGATCAAAAGAAAAACTACATGCATTGTAGTGCTTATGAAGGCTGGCTTCAGTGAATGAGCGAAGCAATCTAAAAGTGCTAAAAGTCACCTGGCTAGTTGACAGCAAGAAACATTGCGATATTTTGTATGATTCATCTGTGAAAAGTTCGTGCAATTGTCCGGTAACTTCGCGACTAGCTTCTCGTAGACCTAGCAATGGTATGTCTATACCACTGCCCAAAATATTTTGAACCATAACCTCAGTTTGCCGAGCCACCGCACAACGGAAGAGTTCGCGTATTCGATCTTTCTGCTTAAGCGTAAAAACATTCATTCTTGTATTCAAACTTAACAACAAGTTGTTCGGTGAACAACAATTTATACCTGATGCGATTCAGTGTAATTTTTTATAGCTGTGTTGGCATCTTTGTTATGACATAATGCTTTAGCCCATTCTAGAGCTTCGGTGCTAGCACTGCGTATGCAATCCACACGACCCTTGAAGTAAAAAAAAAAAACAAAAAAAACAAAATAAATCCTTGAAATAGGTGTGTGCGAGATATTTTCAAAAAAGTACCAAAAGGAATCGCCGAGTCGATGCACTCTCATAAGTGGTCACCAAATAACCGTATAATCTGAGAAAAAAAATTAAAGAATTATTTCATTCCGTTTAGTAAGAATTAAAATATTTTCATATCAATTCTTCCTAAATGTTAAAAACTGAAAAGGCCGAGAATTTAATTTTGGGTAAATGTAATTACACAATAATACCTAAAATAGGCCAATTGCAACGATAGTTGTATATAAGCGTCGGGACTAACTTGGCAACCCTTAATGAAATTTTTTCCATAGCCTTTGTATCGGTAAACATGGAAGTCCAAATTACTAATGGCTCTGTAAAAAACAAAATCGATGTACTTTTGAAATCTTCTGTCGCTATTAATGCGAAAAATGCATTTTCGTACTTATCGACTGAAACGGCAGCTTGAACGAAACGCCTTTGTATATCCATAGTTAAATCCCATTCTAAACGTTCAGGTGGTGGTAAATGATGCTGAGGTACGCCGTTGCCATCCATGGGGTTATCTAAAATTTTTTTATAGATTTTCTCCAATAGTTGAACTACGGCTATTCCTTCGGACGTCGAATGTTCGTAGCAGAGACCCCAAGTTCCGTCAGTGCATACGATGATTTGCATAGTTTTGTCAAACCAACGATTACCGGAATTGTACTCACTGCCCCCACCATGTATCATTTGATGAGCCATGTTAGTCTCATCTCGTTGACCTGCATAATGTACTGATGGTGTGGCTCCGGGAAAATTGCGCGCATTAAAATCTAATGGCAACGGCTCATCTAAACACAAAACAATTAAGGCTGTCTCCAGCAGTTCGACATTGCGTTGATTGCGTTCGCTCAATAAAATACTGGTACGATCCTGCGCCCATTGTGAACGTGGCTCGGCAGTTAGCAAGCCTAGAGGTGGCGGTTTTGAGGGTAAACATGGAGCATCACTGAGTATATATAAAATCTGTGAAGCTATTTCGCTTTCCGATAATTTGCCACGATCGCGGCCTTTCAAGATCACGCAATACATTTGATTGCGGCAAAAAACGATGACATGTTGATCTTCACTGACATGCTGTGGCAAGTATTGGGAATCACGTTCTACACCAGGACGTCGGCCCGAGCCCAACAGACGATAATATTGCGCCATGCATAAAGGTTGATTCTTTTCCCGTGACGTTGCACGTTCTTGCGGAAGTTTACCACTGCAAATTATGGAATAATTCGTTGCATTACAGAGCAAAATGAAAGCATATTTGATTTACCTATCGAGCAACTCTTTATGAAGCATAATACCGTCAAGCAATTGTGCTGAAAATCTTGCGACATCGTGGACTGTAGTGAACTGTCTTGGTGGAAAAGCCATTCCTGGATTTGAATTAATTGGCAGAGCTAAACGTACATCCATATACATGTCATTCAACCAATAATAATAAGCCTGAGAATGGAAGAAAAAAAAATTGATTGGAAGCGAAGCATGAAGAAGATTCCTAAGTTAACCTAATGCACCCATAATTCCATTAACTTTCATACGGCTTAAAACTTTTTATTATTCTAATGCTCGTATCGTTTCGATGCCGAGGATGGAAACGGTTTCTATTAGCGTCAATTTTTTCCTGTTTTCAAGGCAAGGATAGCAGAATAATATTTTCTTACTCGTTAATATATTTTATGAAGAAAATTGATTACAAATATTTCTTTCGACTCATAAATTCAATATTGTAAGTGTGAGAACTACGTACGTCAATTTTTCGAAGACCTTCCTATACAAAAATTCTTCGTATGGCAAAAAATTATAATTTTTGTTCTTTTATGGTTTCTTTATGGGTGATGTAGTCAATAGTAGTGCTCGGCAATGTTTTAACTTGTTAAGCGTATGTATGTGCTGCTCATGCGGTATTTATGAAATCAAATATTGCTTCTCCACTGTTTTATGCCATTATAAAATTATTGTATTTTTTTAAATAACGTTTACACTTAAACATTTTAATTTTGGTATAGAAGTGCAAAAAAGGGCCAACATTTGAAGAAATATTTGTGATTTAACATCGTCTACTTATATATGTAATGTTAGTGAAATAAATTTAAGACGCGGCGGTGGGCGTGGCATAGGGATAAGTAGTGCGTTCAGCGGGATCTAAGGGACGTCTTGTTCCCGTCGAGGTATCGGGATAAGTAGGAGCCGCCGTAGTGCTGAAAGCGTGAACTGTTTCCGTCGAGATACCGGGATAAGTAGAGCGTTCAGCGTGATCTAAAGGACGTCTTGTTCCCGTCGAGGTATCGGGATAAGTAGGAGCCGCCGTAGTGCTGAAAGCGTGAACTGTTTCCGTCGAGATACCGGGATAAGTAGAGCGTTCAGCGTGATCTAAAGGACGTCTTGTTCCCGTCGAGGTATCGGGATAAGTAGGAGCCGCCGTAGTGCTGAAAGCGTGAACTGTTTCCGTCGAGATACCGGGATAAGTAGAGCGTCCAGCGTGATCTAAAGGACGTCTTGTTCCCGTCGAGGGATCGGGATAAGTAGGAGCGGCTGTGGTGCTGTGAGCGGGAACCAATTCCGTGACTATTCCCGAAGTGGTTTCTGCTACATTCGCAGTGGTGTGATCAACTTTTGGTTTTAAAATGTCATAAAATTTTTTAAAATTTGGACTGACTATCATCGTTTGAACCGTAACCATGTAGATTACCACCAATAAAAATGTCGAAGCGCAAACTGAAGTAAAGAAATATTAAGTTTAGAATTGAAGAATTTGCTTGATCTTGGGTATATAACCATCTTTTACCTTTTCCCATCATTTTAATTATTTATTTTCCAACAAATTGTAGCCGAGAAGTGAAAGTTTAATAACACACTGCCATTGCGAATGATTTGAACGCGCCTTTTTATAGAAAGCCTGCTTAACCTCACGGTTTCTAAATATCTGCTATCTAAACTATTATTATATTGTTAATAAGTAACGTCAGCGAAAAGATGGTGAGAGTGATAATACAATTTTTAGCTGATAAGCTGATGAAAAACAATTTAATGAATACTTGAAATGAAGTGCTCAAAAAGGTGATGCAAATCACAAATAATTTAATAAGTTTTCCTATCAACCAAAAAAAAAAAAAAAAATTCCCTTCCATTCCACTCCATTTGTTCCAGTTTAGTCATTTAACTGACCTTGTCCGTTATCGGTACTTTTCAGCCAGCAGATTGCAATATTTTAAGCTTCGTTTTTCCCTGAAGATCATTGCAATTAAAGCATAAAATATTCAATGAAAGGGGGTACAAATAAAATTGTTTAAGAAAGCTTCACAAAAGTCCATTAAATAACTATATGTGTTATTATTATTATTATTATTATTATTATAAATTTAATCAGAGAATAAATTGAAGCCTTGAAGCACTAGCATCGAAGGCTTTCGGCTTTTATTAAAAACTCTACCGCACTTGAGATTAGAACCCACGACCATTAGACGAGACTCTTCTTGCCTACTCGGTATATATGTCAGTTTGTTGTAAACTTTAATGTCTACACAATCGAAAGACACGCCAGTCTAATTCGCGATATGTTTGAGCGAAACTTCTTACAATTTTTAAATTTGCGTTTTGAGAGGTATAAAGAGGATAACGAAGTAAAATTTTGCTTAGAAATATATAAATATTGTTACGAAATTCGCTTTTCTCGGATACATTTCGTATCACCAGATCGTGGATATTCTTTTTAAGAGAAATATTTTTGCACATTTTCACTACAAGATTCTTTATTCACAGTCAATTTGTCTAAGGGTAGGATTATTTACATTTTACTTTGGCGATACTCTCGGCTTCTCAACTCTAATAGTCTTTTTCAACCCAAATGTTCTTGAACGACTCAATGTTCTTGTTAGATTAACTCTGCCCTCCGCAAATCGTCTATTTGTATACATTTTTACAAGTATATTACTATTGCTTAAGTTCATGGTTTCATTTTTAATCCGTTAACCTGCTTGTCCGCTAATCGTTTTTCTCGACCGGCAGCTGCATGACGCGTCGCGTATATGCACTTGGGTTTTCCCTCTCTAGGCAATTTATTATTTGGAAAAATCAATTAGTAATAATGAACTGGATTTGGATATAAAGAGAAAAGAATATTTCGAAGAATTGTTGATGAATGCGAAATTAGTTACCGTAGAAAGCGGAAACAATTGTTTTATTCACATAATAATGTTGCCCTCCATGATTTTGAAGAAAATGCAAGGTCTATTTTCAGATAAAATGATCATACTTAGCCCCAGCGAAGATTTTCACTGTTCTCTCTGCGCATCAGTTTCGACTCCGATGTATAATTTTAAAACCAATTGAAGTGTTGTGCGTTTCCATTCGATTTGGAAAATTTACACAAATTTTATGTAGTGCGATTGTTGGGATTTTTGATTAATTGAAATCATCATCGATAAGTTATCTTTTGCGATATCATGTTACCTAAGTCCAGCGGGAGTTATTTGAGATATGCCTCTTTGGATTTACGCAGACGAATGTTTCATTAAAAAATCATCCTAATTATTTATCTTTTGAGACGATATTCGAACAAATAGCAACAGTCAAGCCTAAGAATCTAACGGGGAATCTAAAGGGGAGTTGTAAAGTAATACTATGACCTATTTTTCAGTCCGCAATTCGCTAACAAAATCGATTGGAAATCCTGAGCTGAGCAGATGAGTATGATGTAAAGAAGACGTTTCGGTTTACATTGAAACTCTCGAGTTGGTAAGCGGGATAGATTCTCGTATAACAAGTTATGGCTGCAAGTTCACAATTTTTTATGTTGGGCAGAAGAATGATTTATTGGCCAGTACAACCAAATAATGTCAACTAAAGGTTATGGTAGTATTTCTTAACAGCGTGTAAGAAGATATCGACTGTAAAATTATAAAAGCCCTTAGATATTGAAAATAGTTGCAAAAAGTAAAACGGTAGACATAGTAACCTATGTTGAGGCTAAACGTATACTTCATGTTTGATTCAAATCAAGTTGAAATAAATGAAACATCGAAGTGAAGCGAGGAATTTTTATCTTGCAATGTCGATGTTTAGCGGAGAACATAAACCAATCACAATTTCGGTAGCTCGGCCTTTAGGATCCAAAGACGAAACATATTTCTGAATAAATTAGAAATCAAGGGAAAACTAATTCTATGTTTTGATTAGTCTCTTTAGACTCTGTCGGAGTCTGCCCGAATGGAGCACATGTCACTTTCACAGTTAAATATTTGGAAAGTCATCAAGAGGAGTAGGTACCCCGTAAAATATGTATATTTTTGATCAGTGTGAAATCGTGAATAGATCTAGGGATGTCTATCCTTCGCCCCCGCCCGTAACTAGTAAAGTATTGCCTTCCAATTTGGCAGAAACTTTGCAAGTTAACGGACACGCTTACACTCCAATCTAAGCCGTGAACATCTCTGTTTTCTGGATTTTTTGCTCATTAATCATAAACTGCAAGCGACAAAATGACTTAAAAATCTCTATATACACCATGGGATCTTACCCAACATACTGGACTATAGAAAGTTATTTGGTTCGTGTGTTTGACAGATGTGCTGAGTGTAAAAGATTCGTTTATTTTTTTTTTTTGAGAAATGAAAGCCTTACTCACCCAGTTATCTTCTGCTTCACGTTTGTCCAATAAGTATTGATGTAACCTTGGACCTAAGCCGTTTGGTGCTGTAAATTGTTGAATAATGGCTTTGGTGCGTTCTAGTTGAGCTGGCGCTGTAACCGGCTCCAAGGCACGTATATAATCGGCCATAGTTTGTTCCAGCGGTGGGACAGGTACTTTCGGAAGTGTCTAAAAAGATAGCATTAAATATATTCCACATAATTTTTCCTTTATAAGGGCAGTAAAGTTGTTTCATGTGTTAACTTGTTAAGCTCTGCTCAAAGAGTTATTTAGTGTAAACACCTTGAGCTCATCCTTTTGATTACAATATTGACGCTAACAACAAATACAACAATTTCAAATTTTTGATTTTAAATAAAGAATTCCAGGGAGGATAATGTTGTCAAGAGTTTCTAAGAAAATCTGCACATACATACCTAACAAGATTTGCTTTTCACGTAAACATTATGTATGCATGTACATATGTATGTATGTATGTATGTATGTTTATATAAATGTATTCACATACATGTACGTATGTATGCTTATAAGAATAATACAATGCCGCTTTACACACATTGCAGAATCCTTTCAATATTTATTCTTTTAAAGTCTCACATGCGTGAAAGTAACAATAAAAGAGAAACTTTGCTTTTGAGTGCAAATGCGCTGCATTTCTGGGAAACGAATAAAATAGTAATGGAATTGTCTCTTTGCATACGTGTATACGCCAGCTTCGCTTTTATGAATAGATGTGTTTTTTATCGTTACAAGTATGCAACGATGTCGTAAAATAGGGTAAATATTAAACTTTTTTTATTTCTTAAAAAATTTCGGGTAAAAAATCGAGTGCACACGTAACATATGCCAACTCAGGAGGAGCGAAATCTTTGGAAATGCTTTTTAGTTGACTTTTTGAAGTTTGCAATATAATCTCTGGTGAAATTCTGACATGACCGGATATAGTATAGTAGCAAAGAGTACAGAGGGAAGGATTTAACATATGAGAGTAACGAAAGAACACGATATTAAGCGCTTGTTAAAAAAAAAAAATTAATATTTATGTGGCAACTTTTTATTTAAAGCTTCTTAAACTCTCATATGCAGGACGATTGCTTAAATCTTGCGATTTACGCTTACTCTCACAAAAGTAGTTTCTACTCGGTGTCTTCATACATTGACTTTGGCGAGATATCGTTTCGATTTTTCTTTTATTCAATCCTCTTTATTGTATTGGAGTTTTTCTCCTTCTTCTTCTTCTTCTGCAAATCAGCAAATCAACAACCGAAGATTCGCAATGTTGTGGAGTATTTGTGCGAAACCTCATCAAAAACTGATCAGATCTAAGCTAATTCTAGTTTATCGTCAACATTCTTCTTCTTCTTCAGTGTTACCGATTATTCAAAAATCTATAACGATCTGATGATTTTTCCAATAATTCAATATCGGTTCGACTTTATGTGAAATTTTGTTCTGCAAGTTATATGAACTTAATTACTTTTATCTTCACCAACGAAGGGTGGAGTCACACCTACTACTACTGGATGAGTCTTTTCATTTGCAAACCTTAGACATGCGCATCAGTGGCGCCATAAAGTAAACAAATGGTTAATTAATGTAATGTAATTTTGATTTGACTTAACACATGTCTATTTGCCTGTCCGTCCATATTATTTCATTTCATTTCATTTATTTTCTATGGTCATTAGCTACGTTTGGCTAATGGCTATCGATTAAATTTGAGAAGGGATTGCGCAATGAAGCCAGAATACAGGAGTAGCTTGTAGTCTAAAGCTAAGCACTTTAAAAACTTGTATGCAAGACAGACGAAGAGACAAAACTGTTTTGTTTTTTGCAACTTGGATATTGAATTGAAAATTAATATGGACGGATAATATTCGAATCATCTAATAAATTATTGTACAGTGCTAAATGTTACTCTCATCATTAACGAAATATTTTATAATACTTTTCATAAGTTTAGTTGATGTTTAACGAACGACTTACTCCAAGAATAGTGAAACTTTTTTACTAACTTTCTTTTCTATGTTTATGTGCATCAAATGTTAAGTAATTGCCTGGGAAAGGGAATGAATAGATAGATAGCAATGAGAAATGCATCAAATTCGAAATATTAGCAAATTTGTCGAGAAGAGGGTAAAGAAAGGGCAGTGCCGTGGATCTTCCATGAATAAATTGTTCGCACATTATTACGCTTGGCGCAAGAGTCGCAATCAAGATTTCCTATTAAACATTAATTTGCAGACAAATAGCAGAAAAAGAGGAAGAAGCAAGAAAAACTTTCGAAAATATATTTCTTCTAAATCATTATATAAGTTAAAGTTGTTAGCAAAAACTTTTGCTTAAATTTGTCATTTTGTTTTGTTGTTTGTGTCCTCAACTAAAATAGTTTCATTTGTTTGTTAGTTTTCTAGCGTTTGCAAAGTTTACTAAGATTGCCCTACAGTTTGACGGGAGGCAAAGAGAAAACAAAAAATTATTTAAAGATTTTCAGACAAGAATTGAGAGATTTACTTACTGCACTGTAGAAGTCGTTTATTACAGTTAACCAGAGACGTCTTTCGACGGTTTTACAACAACAAAGTTAAGCATTTTAAAAATGCCTAGGGAATAACGGAGGCTTAAAAACACAAACGACAAACTTTATCTCATTTACATTACTAATTATAATGGACAGCGTTTGCAGGTTTATTAATACATTTCTTTGTATGCGTGCAAAGGGGAAGAATTGCTTGCTTTTGTTTGTCACTTACGTTTACGAAGTAAAACGAGGGAGGTTTGTTTGGTTGTTTTATATTTATATTTGCTTTAAGCACTTTTCGTTAAACAAAAAACTTACATCAGGAAATCCAAATTCGTCTACAGATTCTGCCGTGGAAAGCCATTTTTTGGGTAATGATAAAATAGATTCCTTCCATCCTGAAATTGAAACAAAGCAAAGTGCAATGAAAAAAGATTTCTTTGAAATGTGATTCATAAAAAATGAAAAAAAAATATGTATATATGTATATATGCGAAACTTTCTTTTACACACACATCACACCATTACTTTCTCGGCCGAAATTTAATTAAATTATGTCCTTTTTGCCTCGAATAAGTAAACGTTTATCTAAATAGAAACAACAAGAACAAGAAAGCTTTTGCTTCTACTGTAGGCCTTATGAAGGGGAGATAAACTATGTTTAACGCGTGCATAAATGTGCCGAAACTTTCCCTTCCACGTGATGAATCTTGGCAACGGTCTGTAACTGGGCAAAAAGAGTTTAAGATTTTGACTACAACTGATATATAACTTGGCGACAGATTTTTCTCATAGATAGCTTAGGGATGCACTGGAAGACGTTTTGTTTTCTTTATCAAAAAGCACATCTCATCTCAATAGACTGTCGCTATGGAGGAAATACAAAGTTGTAAAGTACGCTGAACTAGCAGTAGTCGAGAGCATGGACGAGGCCATGTCAGTTGTATCCGCCGACGTACATGTATCTTGAGAAAGGATGCTTTGGATTTCCAGATGCAAAAGCAAGTGGGCCTACGGGCACGTAAACTAATGCTAAAATACTTGTAGTCTAAATTTAAGCTCCACGGGGGTTAGGTGACCACTTATCACCTATTCCTACATAGGGAAACTCCTTAGGAAAGAAATTTTATAGTTACGATAATGAGTCTTGACTACTAGGACCGGTCCTACGAGCAGTATAGAAGTGGTTATGATTTTTAAGCATCCCTAAAACGAATTATAGATGATGTTAGGCCTCAACGTTGCCCAGAGTGGTTGTGGTGGTATTAGCCGTACACTTTAAATGAATGTGGTACTCCAACTGTAGTGGGGCCCATAGCTAATAGGGATTGTCGCACTATCTGGGAGAGCACCGGTTGACGCATAAATAACCCGAATGTCAGCCGACATCGTGAAATTAAGTTTACGCAAGTACTCTCGCTAAACCATTAGAAACATCTCTGTAGATATATTATAAAGTCACGGTACATAAGCTAATGTCGTTAGGAAAATGATGGTTCTTTTAAACATTTTTTTTTAGTTTAACGCTTCCATCTCGTATTGTCTTCCAATTAGTTCAATCCGATGTTTGCATTGGTCTCGAAGAGATTTCTCCCATTTTAATACAGCTAAAGGTCCGTCCCTCATAAACATAGTTCCACAGTTAACATATTTTTAGTTTTATGCAAAGTTTGAAAAATGAAAACATTTAAAATTTGCAACGTAAGAAAGGTAAAAAATGTTAATATATACAAATGCAAGGAAAGAACGAATGTAAAATCTTAAGTGACAGTAATTTATGCGTATTATTATATTACCTTGTAGTTGCTATACATTCTTATTTATCTTTATTTTCAGAACGTGACGTGTTTGAGAAAAAAGTATAGATGAAAAAAAAAGGGTTAGTAAATTTTGGAGAAGGAAAGTACGTGACTGTAACTAAACAAGCGACAGTCAGGCACAGTAACTTTTTGCGAAATTCTGCGAGAGTAAACGAAATAATTAGATTTCAATGCTTAATTACGAACTGCTGTCATTTTTCATTCATAGATGAGTATTTCCATTTGTCCAATGTGTTGATTTCGACGTCCGATGCTCTCTAAGTACATATCTTTGTAGTCAAGGTGAATAGCGAAACCGATTTAACCAAGTCGATAGACTTGTCTATCCAGAACTATACCAGCTATTCACAGGCTCAAGAAGCTATGTTGTACGTGTTTCAGTGTCGAAAACATATACAAAATTACTTGCAACTTAGAGAGAGTACTTGCAAGTGAAGAAACCACATCATTACTTACTTGGTCTCTTTGAGAAAAGGGCAAGGAGTCATAGCCATACATCGCATTCCTCAATTAAGTTAAATAATCTTACATTTTCAAATTTTCGTCATTTAAAAATTAGATGTCGAGCCGGCTCTTGCGTGTTGCATTTTTCGCTTATATCATTTAGTGTAAGTCCGAACATTTTCAGATAATAATCTATTATACTCCATTTAGGGGACTGCAGAGCATTTCAAACCCTTAGGGCGTGAGCATGAATTCTGAAAATGGTTCAACATTCCGGAGTCGCCGATTCTGAATTCTCTATTACACAATCGAGAAAATAGCATCACTATGGCCAATCACAATACAAACACATTAATGCCATATATTTCGTACTTGTTATTGTAATAGAAATCAAGTCTTTCCTAGCATAGAGTTCTTATCGTATATCGACGATAAAATCATTGTGCATTTGTTTCGCGTGAAATTTCATAGGGAAATGTGGTTAATTTTGTTCAAAATATTGTGAAATATTTGATAGCAAACCGTGTACTTGATAGCAGATATTGCACCGGAGATGTATAAAAACTAATTTCAATTGGGGATATTTGTAACACTGAGTTTTTATGTCCAACTATCGACCTACGGACTTGATTACTTTTTAGGGTTACTTTAAAGTGACACTTAAAGAGGATTGTAGGTTGTAGAGATGGCCGTACGTGTCATTGCTAAGCCAGTTAGTTCGGGATATATAAGAGGGGTTTTAAATTCTTGTCTCACGGACACTCCGCACACGGATGAACGGATTGACGAAACCTACTTACCGAACGAGCAAATCATAAGCCCTGAGATTCTGTACCCTAGCCTATCTTTGGTCTCCTGCGGCCCATGGTTTACAAGAGGAGACCTCGAAGGTGGGTCTTATCGCCTCTAAGCTACTTTCCTCCCATAGACAAAAACAAAAAATAATAGATTTATTTTACAACAGATTTCACAAAGATGAACAAACTTTTCATTTTATTATTTATATGAACAGAGAAGAAAACACAGTGCAGAGTAATTCACCATATGATCATATACATCTAATGTATGTATAAATAAGAGTACTGCAAAAAAAAGATGTAATATAAACAGTTAAGATGTATAATATAACAATGTGTATAAATCGGTTCGCTGAGACTGACGCCTATAAACTTCTGAGAAAACGATTCTTGTTGATGATGACGACGATATTGACGTTACTGTTACGGTAATTGAAACTAAACAACATTATTGTGTGCAGTAAAGGTGATCCAGACAAAATTATTATTTCATTATAGTCTTGACACAATGTTAGTTCATATTCACCCGCATACAGACACGAATAGACATATCTACGCTTTTCTTCGTTTGTTACTTTTATTGTTTGCAGGTTTCACACTTGAATTTCCGCAAATTTTCTTTTGCATTCTTAGTCTTTTCTTCTTAAGTGCACTGAAACATGAATTCGTTGAGTTTCTTCGCGTTTTCTTGAGTTCTCTTTTGCATACGTCCATTGTACAGATTATTACAAGCGTCCAAAATTTTCATACAGTTTTGCTTGCAAATTTCAACTATGGAGTTGGGAACTTTTCCGTATAGCAATATTATAAACCCTAGCATAGGTATGTTCGGTCCAAGATACTTTTACTAAATTCATTTAACTTTTGTGCGTTCAAAACCTACGTTTGCTTTATACTTAATTAAATTAATTCGCTTCTATTGTTGTCTTCAATAATTTTCACTTTTAAATATCTTCTTCGTTTTGTTTTTCTGTATTGTATCTGTTTGGATCGTTTAAACTTATTGTCGCAATTATCGGGCACACTTTTTGCCACTTTTCCTCTCCGAACATTGCCTGACATTTTTGATGAGATTTGATGAGATTTTGATTTCAGTCTTCAATACACTTATCTAGTGACAACAAACTTGAGAAAGTTGTTGGTAACACATACATACATGCAGGTCACACGATTACTTAAAATCTTTTTATTTAAATGCCTTTTATTTTTTTAAATATACTTTCTCTAGTTGCGATTTGTTGTCGCTGACCCTTTGATTCTCCCTTAGTTGGGTTAGTTGGGTTTCCTCTTTTTCCGTTTTCTCCTGTTTGATCCTCTTCTAATTCTCTCCCTCATTTCTTAAGGAGTGAGATTAATAATCTCATCTACTATAGGATTGTATCTGCAACAAATGTTACGTGTTACGCACTACTTAAAGGAATTGCAAATCGGTAGCACTTTATAGAATATCCAGAGAAAATATAAAATAATTCTTTGTCATCATAATATGATTTCAATTTTACTGAAAGCAATTTTTTTATATAAAGAAGTAAAAAAAATGTGAAAAGTCTTAATTGCATAGATAGAGTCCTTCCTTTTCAGGGTGCATGTGGCAAGATGCTTTATAGTGGTATTATTTGTTTTGAACTCGAAGTTTATTTATAACAAAGAAGAGATGAAGTGAGCTGAGGATAAAAGGAAGTCGATGCACTACACAATTTTCACTTAATCAAGGATTGAAAAATTCGGTTAAGAACAAGTTTTGCAAGTTTTGAAAAACCTATTACGACTATAAGCGTTTTCTTCAGCCATATTCAGCCATGCCCACGTTTTGTTGTTTACTCTCTTCGATTGACTTTTGCATTTCAGTTTCTGGAAAGTCAACCGGATAAACAGGAGCTTGATCGGTGATTCAATTTGTTATATTAAAAATTGGAATTTAAAGGATTAATTAATTATTAATTAATTATTATTTAATTTAATTAATTTTAATTAATTATTAATTTTACTTTGGCATTTAAAGTTTTTTAACGTTTGCCTATTTCGCAAAATACTATTATTCTTGTTTCATGTTCTTTTGCCTTTTAGTTTATCAAATATCTCTTGAATACGCTTTAGAAAACCATAATTTTCTTAAACAAATTACTCATAATTAGTAACCCCAATGCACATTTCCATGCCCACGTGGTGTATAATATTATTATTTCTTAAGTTAACTTTTATTTTACATGTTTTCTTTTTTCTTTTCATAAATTTTAGAAAACGCTTGCTTGTCTATGTCGAACTCAATAAAACGTACACATGAAGGAAAGCACACCAGAAGCTTTATAAAGGAGATTAAATTTCATTAAAGGTAAGATTCATAGCCTACATAGATTCCGTCTGTCTACTGAAGCACTAGTAAAATTTCAAAAGAGAAAACTTCAGATTCTGTAATATACGCAATCCGTCCGTCATATCTGCAATAACCAAAAAGCAAAACAGACTAAAAGAGAAATGCTTACGAATTGACTCGGTAGGTCCATGCTGTTTTAAAGCGTCCGTTCGACTTTAAGACACAATCAAATTTTCGGATTGGTTAGAAAGATTGTATAAATTGACGAGCATTTACGACTCTACCCCTGCAAATTATTCTTTCTACAGCTAACCCTTGATTTATGAGGATAACGCATATGACGATGCAAACGTAAGGTATAATTTATTATATGTCTCCTGCATTCCTCCTCCTCCTTCTCCTCCTCCTCCTTCTCCTCGGTAAACACATTAGATTCTAACGATAGTCTTACTAGAAAAAAAGTAGCTATCAGCTACAGTTCAAAGCTTAAAAGTTTGATATTTGCATGATTTTATTTTGAACTGCAATGCCTTGCAATAGAATGATTTTACGGTCACGGCAAAGGGCAGTAAGAGAATGATATCAAATTTAATGTAATTATTAGCGGGTTTTGTTTTTTTTTTTCATTATCTTTTATGTAACGGCAAGCGTTTAGTGTCACAACAGTCACATTTCAACTTAACATAACTTGTCCGTAATCAAGAAGAACAACAATGGCAAAGTCACGTGACTACAATTTGAACGTCCGATTATTTTTCCCTAGTTTTTGTTTTCCTAGATACAGGATACATCAAAGTCAACTTATTATTGTTTTGGTTGCTATTTATCATCATCATCATCATCATCATCAGCATCAGCGTCTCGCACGTATTTGTTGTACAGCATCGTTATTCACGCTTACCATGTTTTGATAAAAATTTACAAAAGAATGTTGTAATCCTGCCCCGCATCAATATTGATGTGCAAAAAAAAAAAAAAAAAAAAAAATAACCCTTCTTTTATACAACTTTTTTCTTCTTCCTACTTTTTGTGGCTGCATACCAACCAACTGGCACACGACAATGCGAAACCAATACCATCTTGTTGACTTAATAAAAGAGTTTACTAAGCAACCACGTTTTCCCATCCGAGCTGAGGTTTTATTGGTGCGCGGAAAAAGGAAGTGTAAAACAATGACAATGTTCTGCACTAGACAAAGACAAAGGTCACAGTAAATTGTAATAAATTCTTTCTGGTTTTTTCTTTTTCTCTCTTTATTTAGCATAACATGAATAAGAGAAGGGCGTCTGCTGATCTTCTTGTTGATGCGCTGTCCTTAGATAATAATTCAAATTAAGTAATTAACAATTTTTAATGTTAGATAGCGTGAGAAATAAGGTTAGTTAGGCTTAGTTAAGCTAAAACATTCCATGTAATATGATTATGTGGTAAGTTGGCAGCGACAATAAAATGTGAGATGTGCGTGCACTTCGTAGAATAGTTTGTTACGACTTGAACGAGATTGAACGAGAATCCCTTTGTAGCATTATTTCAAAGTGTTCCTTATTCAATTCCCTTTGGTGACATGTTTTCAAAACCGTTGGCTACAATGCAGGATTAGTTCATTTTTACCATTTTTTAGCTCAAACTTTGATTAACCATAAAAGATTGCATTTTCTAGAGAGACTTTTGTAAGGTGTTCTTTGCCAAATAAATAGAACAAACTTTCCTTCCTTTCTTCTGCGGTAATGTTAATGCGAATTGAAACTAAAAATCAATTAAGAAGTGGAAATTAGAAATAAAAGGAAAGAGAAAAACAACATGTAAGAAAATTATTTTCAGTTGTGACCGAGTCTTTTATACTCACTCATCACTGTTATTCTAAAAAAGACAAAAAGGGGAAAGCACTAAATTTTCATGCTCTATAATGTGGAGTGGGCGCTGCTGATTTTTGGACGTTGTAGGCGTGTCCTTGAAAAAGTTTAAGTCACTTGTGATAAACGAACAGATGGACATGTTTAGGCGCATTCCAAACTTGAAACTTTAGATACTTTGTGGGGCTTTTGAAGCGTGTTTCTGGCCGTTATAAAGGTATTGGAAAAAAGAAAATTAAATTTTAATACACTCTAATATTGGGCAGGCATAGTCAATTTTTTCAAATTTTTATACATTTATCTGCTATATATTATGAGCAATGAACAAAACACCAATTTATTGTTCCTTTTGAAAAACAGAGGTATTCTCAGTTTACTGTGCACTGCGTGTCCTTCCACCCACCCTTAAGCTCATTTTGAATACCAACCTTAGTACAAGAACTTTCAATGCTTCTGTCAGATATGAAGCCGATAAATTCATTTTTGCAGTGAGGAAAATGTTTACAACAGACGGATATGCTTAAATCGATTCAGAATTTGATGCTGACCAAGGGATGGCTGAAGATTCCTTCTGGGCGATGCAAACGTTTTGACGAAATGAGCACACCTTTCATTTTTCGGTGATGGTTATAAAAAGCCCAAATGGTTTTACTACATTTGTTGTTTTACTCTTAAAAAAAAAGACAAGAAAAAACATTATGGTCGGACAAGGTCAGGCATTAAATACCTTACACTACTCTGCCAAGCATAACACCAAAATCGTATATGTCGTATACGAGAATACACAAGAATTTCACTTGATTAAGATATGTCCATCCGTCTGGTTGTTTGCCTTCAAGTTGTGCTTATGTTATGTCCACGCAGAATATTTGAATGTATTTTAGTGATTGATGACAACAGAACTGGTTTGAGAATATCCGCTACTCTCTGCCCTGCAAGCACTAGGGAAAACTTCTTAATAGGTTGAAAACTATATATACGAACGTCTACGGAATAAGTCAAATTTTTCTGATTTAAAAAAAAAAACGCCTGAAAAAAATGATTCCTATTCTAAGCTAACCAACCGACAATTGAATTCAAATTAGAATTTTGAAGTCAAAGGTACACTGTTAGGTTTATTTATCACATGGATTTATAAGCTTGTGAAACCTAAGGATGTGCCTAAGGAAATATAATATTCGTGCTAAATTTTTAATTAATAGGACGAAATACTTGAAAATTTCTCATATACACGTTTCGACCTTTTTTTTGTTGTCGTGCAGAATATTTGTAGAAAAGGTAAAAGTATTTTTATTGCATGCTACTCTCCATTAAGTGTTGTATTACAAAAAAAATGTTGCAAAATTAATCGAAACGTTTGCTACAAGCACGCAACCCACACATCTCAAAAGTGTATTCGTATGTAAGCATCACTTGTTTCCAATACAATCTATACGGAAATCCTTTTAACTCTCAAATAAACTGATTTTCATTTCTGCACTTTTTCTATTAGCGAGTACAACGAAGGTATCGTGTGCTTTGTGTTCTTAAATTCTTTGTAAAATATATTTTTTTTTTTGCTCCGAAATTAAGTAGAAATACAAAAAAAAAAGGAACAATTGCGTGCAGTCTTTGTAGACTCTCTGTAAGGATACAGAGAGAACTAAAGGCAATGCTTTAAAAAAAAAGGAAGTAAATCAATTGTTGTTGGCATTGTTGTTTTGGTTGTTAAATCTTTTGAAGGATTTACAAAAATACAAAGGCACATATGAACATATTTACGGCCGTTCATCCATGTATGCCTATGTAGCCAAGTCTAGGCACGTTCGCTCAGTAAACTCGGCCGTCCCCGTCCCCGTCCCCGTCCCCGGTCGACCCCAAAATAGCTAACAAGAAATGAATGACTACCGAAAATGTGTAATAAACGAAAAAAAAGGGGGAGAAATAGTCGTAATTATGTTCAAACAACATTGTGACCTCATTTGGTACCAGTTGTGGGTCGCATGCATACAACTGTTGTGGTTGTGTCCTTCAAGTTAGCATAAATCCGAGGGTTAAGACACAACGGGTGGTTTGCGTATCGCTTGCACGTTGTCAATAACAAAACTCAGACGGTGTGTGTGCTGCTGATTCGTTATTGCTCTTTGCTTCTCATTACTGGGGGGGGGGGCCCCTAAGTTTTCATGATATATATATATATGTGTGTGTGTGTGGCACACAAAATTAAAATCAAAGAAAACTAAGAGAAACAACTGCAACCGGATTTGTTTTGGTATTTAAATTTTTCTCCTTCATTTGCTTCGGTAGTAGTTTAATTCTTTTGAACGTGTGTATGATCGCGGTCTGGGCATGACATTCTAACACGTTTGTTGGCTTTGAATACCATTTCTGTCTATCTAATGAGGGAAATTCGTTCAGAATTTTTGAATTTCGCCAAATTGTAATAAAAGATGAAATATGTTTTTGTTGTTGGTATTAGATGTTCATTCTTTGGCATGACAGGCAACAGCAATCGCTTTGTAACATGATTGCGAAGAAGAATAAACATATTTTTTTTTTGGCGTTTGAGCGTTATTTTTGTAGCTTAATAATGTTTAAAGTAAGATTTATTGACAGATTTTATTGTGTTGTGGCAGCTAATATATGCATGAGTGAGAAGGCTGAAGATGGATACTTGTTGTTGTTAAGGTTTACACGAATTATTTAAGGGTCGATAGAATATTCGTTCGATTACCAAGCATTCATACGCAACAAAAGCTTCTTTTCTTTTTGTTGCCATAATTTTTGTGGGAGTTCCCCAGTTCTTAGAAACGGTGATAACAAAACAAAAAAAAAAAACAAGGGAAGCCTGGTGCCCCTAGAAATCAGGCATTAATGGAAAGAAGGGATTCGAATTGAAATTTCTGAGGAAGAGGGAGGACAATTTTTTGTTCTGGATAATAGAGAAATTGAAAATTTAGTATGAAAAGTTTTTCTTTTGTGATTTTGTTGTCGATTAAAAGCAAAAAGTCCACGACGAGTACTCACAGTGAGTACTTTACGTGAATACACTTCGACCGCGACTCGATCGGAGAGATCAATATGGATGGAACTTTTGGCATTTGCGATTTTTGCAAAAATTTCTTCAGACATTGGCAGCGGAAACTGATTTGGTTTGAGCGCTTCGTTGAAAACTGCTGAGTAATTTGCAGAGATTCGAACGTTATCCTCCTTATTTTTAATGACAAAAATAGGTGATAGCTAATCAGATTTTGGAGCCTTTGCAACTCTTCGTCTACTAGCGCTAAATTTGCATAGGCGATTGGTCGCTTTGGCGGCTTTGGCAGGCAAACTTCGCAAGCTGCTTGAGATGAAGCTTAACTTTTGTATTGGTACAGAGACTCAAATCTCCTTTAAAAAACCTATGAATTCGCAAAACGACGAAGATGAATATCCTGTAAATTGAGCTTTTTGATGGAATCTATTCAAAGAAGATTTATATTAGCGGCCACGTAATATATCGCTGTTTTGAGGGCATTTCTGGAACTTATTGAGCATTTTTATGAAAACGGCGCTCGTCCGCGTCGTGAAGACTGTTCGTCTCAAAATTATTATATTAAAATTACTCTCTACTCCAGCACAACTCTCCCAAAAGATTTTTCCCAAGTAATTTTAATAAACCTGATTACGAAACCCTGATTGGCTCATCATAAGTAATTGTACAAATTGAAAACCCGACATAAGGACACTGCCCTATTTATAAGCGCCAAGGAGGCCTGGTCCGATCTTCCCAATTCTGCGATGTGTCTTGCAATGTCAGACACAAAGAACACAATGCCGCTGGAAATACGAAATCAAACCGATTACAACTTACATCAACCAGTCTTTGTTTGAAGATCTGCAGTAAAATTGTTGTTCGACAAAAAGTTACTTTAAACATCCCTTTGGAATAATGTAAGAAATAAGTCTTATATTTATGATATTCTGTAGTAAATTTCTAAATATGTGCATGTTCCACGTGGAAAGACTTGGAGCTTACATTTTGTATTAAAGATATTTGGACTTTTTGTTTTTCACTATCTCGTAACGTACACACACACACATATGTGCAAAGGTATATAACGTGTAAAAGGTGGTGATTTTACTGCTTCTCTAAAACGTAACTAAATGTTGATATAAAACCATGTTTGCTTTAGAAACGTGAGCAGAAATTTGTTACCTTTCAAAGCTCTCTTTACCATCTATGTTTGTATTGCATTTAAAGCATCCGTTTTGCCTACACAAGTCCCCCAGAAAAGAATTTGACCGAAGGCGTATAAAAGTGTACAGGACACGCAACACAATAAATTTCGTATGTGAAACGATGATTACAGGCATTTTGGCAATTTCCATTAGCATAATGGCGAGCGGAGGAAGAGATACATTGAAGCGAACCATCGCAGAAAAAGAAAGGAAAGAAAGATCTATTAGTGGAAATATCCATTTACCTGTAATAATGATGGATGTGGCAAATAAAGTTCTAAAATCCCATAGAAGTCTTTATTTGCATTATTATTTTCCCATTGAAAATGAACAGAAACACTGTCAGTACACACTATAGTACATACTAGAGGAATGTAAAGTGAAGCTAGGAATTTTGAATGTTTACTGAAATGGACAATTTTTACAAATGGAATAATTGCCTTCTTTGGAATAAGTAAGAAAACTTCATTCATTTAGGTACGAATCTTCTGTAGGCACAACATCGGCCTTGAACATATTAGAGATGAAAATGAAAGTTCAATGCTCTATAGTATTAGATGGGCGTGGCCACTGTTCCCACTTTTATAGAAGTACTGTAAGATCGTCTGTAAGATCATCTACAAAATGTACAAATTTTTATTGTTGCAGTCTGTGAGTAGTAAGCAGTAAACAAAATATCTTGAAATTACGCTGTAATGTGGGCGTTTTCTTTGGCCGATTACCATCCCACATGCAAGAATTTCTAACGTTTTTACCGAATTTAAAACCGCGCAATATTTTTACTCCTGCAAGTAGGCGAATGTGTAATACACGCGTTACGTGGACGGATAGACGGACAGATTTATATTCAGAAATTCTCACCTTTCGGTGCTGGGTATACATTAAAGCTTCTGGACGGCAAAGACTACAAATCAATTTCAAAAGCTTGAGCATTTCATCGCAGTATTTTAGACCAATTGCTGCCATCGAAAGATAGGGAAGAAGTAATTTTAATTTAATACTTGTAAAACTCCTTTAGAGATGACGAAATTAATATTCATTTTTGAGTAGTGTAAGTTTTTGACTCGATCTCGGAGTAAGGTTTTGACTCGATGAAGAATCTCTGTTTCTTTCAATAATCGCTTCTTTAAAATCCAACCAATAGCAAGAGAGATAAAAATTTCAAAAGTAAGTTCTTTGCCCTCCTTAAACTTTTAAGCATCCCTTACTAAGACAGAGCTGACTTGTAAGCTTTCTCAGGGTGATGGATGAGGTGGATGAGTATTAGTGAAAAATTGTTTGTACTATTGATCGCAAACGACGAAGCGAACGGAGTACCTAGTTTTACAACTTTTATCTATTAACCTGGCGTGGTTCGTATACAAAGATGCGCCCAAAAGGCGCATATAGCCTTCTTACTTGCTTAAATCAATTTCAATTTTTAATGAACTTTACGCCTACAGCATTTACACAGGTTTCTGCGAGTTTGATAATTTTTTTTTTTTTTGCTTTTAAAGTTCTTCTACAAACCAACGGGGATATGAAATAAAAATATATATATATGTTCAGTATAGTTTCCTGGACACACATTCGCTATGTTGATTTTACAAGGTTGCTGTTTTTCTACATCAAAAGCAAACAAGCACTCGCACAAAATAAATATTTGTTTTCAACCTTCCCTTAATTTTTCCTTTACGTCTATTTTAAGTTTCGCATTGCACAACTTTCTCTATTTGCGCCGAATTTGCTTTCGTGTACATACAGTTGCTTTTTGTTATATGTTGTGTTTGTTTATAACTTATTTAAATATTACCGTCGCTGCAAGGGAATAGACAAGAAAGGTGGGTAGATTGCGTTACTACTGCAGAGAGTGAGTTTGATTACTTTTTTTTCACAATTCACACATATTCGCGTATTTGAGCAGTCAAATTATGTTAAAGTACAGTTTTTCCTCCCTTGTCTTGTCTCGCGCACAATTCTGGCCAAAAAGTAATACATTGATCGGGGGATTCCATATTATACTCATATTGGACTTGCAGCACTCCCAAGTATGCGAGAAATCAAACGTTTATTATATAAAAATATGATTTACGAATTGTACAATCGACGTTCCAAAATGCCCTTAATAATTCCAAAAGGCCAAATAGAAAAAAGTTGATGTTCTTACAAGTGACTTAACTTTTTTTTTTTTCGCAAAAAGTTTGGAGTAATCCTCGGTGAAAGAAGTACTTATAGAATGCAGTATACACGTAGAAAGAGTAAGAGTAAGAAAGTGTAGTTCAACGTGAGGAATATCGTAGAGTGTGAAATTGTTTAAAATCGTCCCGTTGAACGGGGCAAACATATTATTATTAGTTGGTTCCAAGTATTTTGGCCATTTTTTCACTTGAAAAAGGCATTTATGGTGAGAAATTGGTACAATTAATCAAAATAGTTTCCATCATTTTCTACAACGTTTGACAATATTTTTGGTCACCCATTATGATCCACCCATTGACCCATTTTCGCATTTCTTCAATTTTGGGAACCCGCATGCCAGTCGAACCGATCTGAACAAGTAGTAATCAGGAGGCGTCATATCTGATGAGTGCGCTAGGTGTGGCAGGACTTCGTATTCGAGTTGCAACAATGTATGCTGGACAAGTTTTGCAACAAGTGCAGAAGAAATGGCATTTCCACTTTTACCAGTAAAAGTCGCCTGGAAACAGCTTATAATACATCCATTTTATAGCACACACTTTATATACCTTGAAGACTGTAGTATTAAACAATTTGTGGATACCATTTTTTCATATTTCTAAGTGAAATCACCTTCTAGACGATCACGACTCTGCTGACTCCAGCTGCTCATTATAGCATTGTAAATGTGGATGTTTGTTTTAGAAATTTTTTAATGAAACACAAATTGCATGAAATTGAAATTTCATAAAAATGATGAAAATACAAAAGGAAGGATGTGCTCTCACATTTCCATGTAGATACATATGTCAGCGGGTAAACTAAAACAACTTGTATGGATCGTTATACAAAATGAATTTTTTCAAATTATTTTTGCAAAAACTATGTCAACAAGATATAATTAATGCGAAAAATTGAAAACGTTTACTTAATTATGACTGCTACAGTATACGTAGTTAGAGAAAAAAAGGCCAAAAAAGTGTTATCAAATTTTACACCGTACGTCACCCATTTATAAAAGCTTTGGTGATTTCTTTGTAACCAGTTGCAAGTTGCCAAATAATAAAAAAGCGCTAACATCGTCATGCATATTATACTTAAAAAAGGACTAGAGAATAAGGGTTTACTGACAAGAGGGTAGTACTTATTAAGATTTTAGAAAATTTTCCAATTCGGCCAAACCCACCTGTGTTTTTAATCACTTAGTTTATTTACAAACTGTACACTATACATATATACATTTCTATACCCTCCATGTGGCACAAGAGTATATTAAGTTTGTGGGGATATATGCAACACCCAGAAGGACTTGAGATAGATCTACTTTTTAATAAGCCGCTGAATTTAGAATCATTTTCTGAATCGATCTAAATTTGTCTGTCCGCCTGTCTGTCTTGTATTCTTACGTTCAACCTACACACCGCTATTTTTGAGATATTTTGATGAAATTTGGTACATTGGCGTCTTTCTAAGCAAAGACGAACGCCATTGAAAATGGTTCGGATTGGATCACTCACTGTTTCAACCATCGACCATAGAAAGCCTTATCTTGAAAAGTCGCTATATGAATAACTGTATGGTAGTGTAGGGTTTTTAACGGTAACACGTTATGGCGTTTTGCTTTTTCCTCTATGTATGTATGTATATTTGTTTTATATTGAGTTAAATAAATGGTTCTTTTTGCATTGTTCTTCTTCTTGTAATTATGTTCGAGGAGAAGGGCAGACATTGAAGCAATATTTGCATTTTGTGCCAACTATGACCGACTGGATGTGGACAGCCTTTGCTCTTCTGTGGGTAACGGGGAGGCAAACATCGTGGATATTGCAAGATGGTCAACATGAAACTTGGGCCCTTTAATTGTCATTCTATATATCTGTAATTAGAAAGCTTTTGCCTAAACTGATTTATTAAGTTTATAAAAATTCCTTATAAGTAATTGATAAAAATTAGATTTATTCAATATTTTATGTCTCTTTCTTTATCTTTTTCTTAACACAAAATAAAAAAAAAAAAATGAAAAAGCGTTTTAGAAAATTGCGTTTTTCATCTTAAAAAAGAAATTTGAAAAAATAGATGAAAATTTCATGCTTTATAATATTTGGGTAAGTGTTGGCGACTTAACTCATAGCTGTAGAAGAACCCACACAAAGTACAGGAAAACCTGTTTTACCGCGTATCTGTTCCAGTTTATGAACAACGGATAAAAGTCACATATTTTTTCTTTTCGTGTTCTTTATTTAATGAAGCGTAGCAGTAGTAGTATGTGCGCTCTTTGACGAGTTTGACTCATGTTCACTAGCAACATGGAAGAATTTACGCTAATTTATGACAAGTTCTAACACACAATATCTTAATTTCCACGTCTGCGAGAACAAACACGACAGAGATATGTACACGCGGACAGACATGCCAAAAATGGTACCAAATTTGATGCGAACATATGCAACATATATAACATGTAGATATATGCATATATACAGGAATATACATATGTATAGTTTGACAAAACTAATGTACTTCTAGCGTCCAGCCTTCGATATCGGATGCAATAAGGCAAAAATAACCTAACAGATGTGAATTTCCGTACATTTTTATTCGAAGAGGCGGGCAAATCGTTTCCGTTAATCGCCTTCGTAAAGAATAAATATATTTTACCTCATACCCAATATGTAACTTATGACTAATCAAATTACTTCACTAATCAAATTGCTTCACTAATTACTTCACTAATAAAATTGCTTCACTTCTATTTGATTTTGGGGTTGATTATGTCATGCGGTGATATCTTAATTTAATTTCTAATCGATGTGAGATTATTTGTCACGTCGAAGCCACGGCTCTACGTTGTCTAAAATTTTGACTTGAATTTTCCGCTAGATAAGTAGACTTTAAAAGTTCTAGCGGCCTTGTAATTGTGGCGATGATAAGAAATTGAAAATTCGTTTGTGTGGCATCAAAGACTAACGAACGAAGCGAGAATATTGCTGATGATTCACAATTCTCGAGTACATGACCCTCTCTGATAATAAAAGGATTTGCAAGTTGGCCAAAGTCTTAACTAGAAGAGAAGTCTTCACAATGTTGCTCTACGCGTTTCATTCATTCTGTTGTTTCACGAAAAATGGTAGAATAACAAATTAAAAGCAAATATTTTGTAATTTTCGGTTAACAATTACATCTTTTTAATAATGTATCTTTATTTTCATTTTCATTATTATTATTATCATATATTTATATTTATATTTATATTTATATTGTAATTTTTAATCATTTTACATATTGTTTATGTTATATTATTAATAATGAAATTTTCCATTTTCGATATATTTTATGTACTTCTAATAACACTCAATGCCATATATTTTCCGTTACTTAGTATATATATATATATATATATACTTCATATATTCATATATTCATATATATATATATACATATTATATGTAATTACTCTAGAGTTACATTACAATTTCATCTTTTTTCATATATGTATTTAAGTGGAATATCTGTTTTTGTGTTTGTATTTAAGTAGAATAATTGTTAATTATTAATATAAACTAACTTAGTTTTCATTATTTTATATTGAATTCATTTTATTTGTTAATTAACGATAAAATATATTTTTAGAGAGAGAGAGAGAGAAGGAGAGATTTCTGGGAAGTTTTTCGAAATATATTAAAATTCACTATCTGAATAGTTACTTAAGACAGTTAGTTACATACCACAGAGCCCTCAATTGTCTGATCAAATAAAATGAGTCAAGAAACCGTATTCGTATTGATGTGAATTTCAGATAACCATCATCCGTAAGAAATGATTATAGTCTTTCATGCCCATCTCAGTTGCCCGTTCGAAAAGAAAATCTTGCCAGAGATAGGAATTCCTTATCATTAACTTTTGATGCTGCGTGATTGCTTTCGAAGCACAATCAGGTTAATCTCTTCTTCTCTCTATAAAACACTCTAACAGATACAAGTTCTCATAGGCCGCTGCTTGATGTTGGCGCCAAGTTACATCAGTTATTACATCAGTAAAAGCTAGTCGAATTTCTAAGAACCACATTCTAAAGAAAGGCAAGACAAATGCATATTTATGCCTAATGCAGCTAACGATTGCCGAAAAGATTGACAAGGATTAGCATAATAGGTTAAATAAGCAGCATATTTGCAAAAGACAAAGTCACTCGAGTCAAGAGAGTTGAGGAATAATAATCAAACGAACGAGGCTGGCAAAATCGCTATAATTACCTGCAAATATTTGTGAGAATTGCAAACGAAACCTATACCATCTTAAAGTCTGACCTTAAGTGAAATAAAAACGTATAAGTCACAAAAGATAGGATGATAGAAGAAAATAGTGTAACATGATCTTGCATTGATTGTGAATAGATCTAAAAATTTAAGATTCAATGAAAAATCTCTTCTCTTTATTTACACAATTTCAATGTTAAAGATTAAGTATTCCTTTTATCAGAGGGAGAAAAGAATTTATTGTATTTTACTCTAGAAAGATTTCGAGTAAACTTAAGATTTTTAATTTTAAAACTCAACATTTATGAAATATTTATAAAAATGCATAAAAATATCTACATTTATAGATATGTATATATATATATATATATATGTATATAATATATATATATTATATGTACATATATACATATACATATATGTATATGTACGTATATATATATATGAAATTATGCATATATATACGTACTTAAATATATATATATATATAAATATTTTTTTATTTCTTTTTTTTTACATACGTTTCAGTTCAGCTTCAAGCGTCAAACTAATGAAACTTTTAATTGAAAGAATTTTTGATAACGTCTTTTAACTTGGAAATTTTGCTAATATTAAGCATTTAACTATAGATATATAAAATTTTTCGTTTTTATATTTGGTATACAATTTATTATATGTATATTGATTGGTTTTCTCTAACATTTATGCCGTCCCGCTAGAATTTTTTGCTAATATTTTATATACTTCTTCTTCTTTCCTCTTTTTTTTTTTTAATTGATTTCATTCATGTTAATGTAATGTGTTTTCTTTGTTTTTTTTTTTTTTTTTTTTTTTTTTTTTTTTTATATTAATAATAAACAATTTTTCCTTTCATATTACACTTTTCCGGCGCTGTATATATATGTATATATATGTCTAATGAATTACAATATGTTGGCTTGTGTTGTTAATTTACATAATTTTTTTATTTCTATTACGCGCAAATTTCGAATATAGAATGATTACAATCTTATCTCGGAATCGTTGATTACTATAAGATTTGAAAATAGGAGAAAATTTTCGGAAAATTTTCAGTTTTTGTTGTTGAAAAGAATTAATAATAATTGAATCATGAATGATGATCTTGTTTCATTCAATCAAATAGAAATTCTGGTTCTACGTTTCACATGAAAAGTCCATTAAAAAAATTAATTGGTTTTTTTTTCAAAACTTTAGACGCGTTAGAAAAATGCCAATTATTTTTTTTGTTTTTCTAAACTACATGACACGTTATTTATATGTTTTTATTGTTATGTAATGTATGATTATAATTTGTTGATGCCATCTAACATCCTTTCTATCGTACCCTGATGATTAGCTAAACGTGTTTTTGTTTTTGTTCTTATAAATTATTCATTATACACAAACATGTTATAAAAAAAAAAAAAAAAAAATTATTGTTTTATATATTATTCGCACGATATAATTAATTTTGTTGTTTTGTTGTTCCAATTGTGTGTAATACGCAAAAATACACTTCATAGTTAGCATGAAACTCCTGAAGTTGATTTGGTGTCTTTTTCTCTTATGATTCTGGCACTTTTGCCAGCTCATCTATCTGTCCATCGGTTGCTTCTGTTAGTACGTTTATTAAATTCTCTGTCAATCGAAGTCCCGTCAGTCGGTCAATACGACCGTCAATCAATTCTTTTAGCGGTGCGCTCCTCCCTCGGTCAGTCCATCCGTCGGCTACTCTATAATTTAGTTCACTTAGGTGTCTACTTGTGACTCAATAGTTTTTTTCCAATTATCTATCTATTAGACTTTACTTTAAAATCTGACCAATTCTGAAATCCCGTATCCAAGTTTTGTCCGAGGATGAGAAGTTTTTTTCTTATTATTGTTGATTATTGTGGTGTTTTTTAGAGAAACCATAATTCGCTCTTTATTGAATTCAAATGAATATTAAAGAAATTATTTGAAAAAAAAAAAAAAAAAATGAATAAAATTTTAATATTTATTATATATGTATATTTTACACAACTCATTTTGTCTAAGTATGAATAAAACTTTATAATGTTTAATTAAAAACACTCATTACTGTTAAGATATCGTTTAAAATCGTAATTATTTATTGTTTGCATTTCGCTAATTGAAAAATATTGCTTCTAAGTTTATGTTAAGTGTTTAACGGTTATGTTGTGTCTCCTTAATTTGAATAAATTTCTTACATGCTTTTGCTTTTTTTTTTTTTTTTGTTTCATTCAATATATACAGGAAGTTTTTATATATATATATATATTAATTTATATACTTTAATTTTTTAGTTTATTAAATATATATATTCATTGAGATTTTTTGATATAATTTTTTATTTTATTTATTTATTTATTTATTTATTTTTTTTATTTTTTTTATTTAATTTATGCAATTATTTTTATTACAAATAATTGAATCTGCTTTTACTTTGCTATCTTAATTTTATATTCGTTTTTTTTAATTGAAACTTTTTGATGGGAGATTTTTTTTTTATTTCGTTAATGTTATATTTATGCATCTATTAATATACAAATTGATTTTATGAAAATTAATACCTACTGTGAGTGCTAATCGAATCAAATCCAATTTACAATAATAAAATAATTGAACTCTTTTTTTTTGTTTTGTTATGTACAACATCGATTCAGACAAATATAACGAAATAATAAAAATAGTGATAATATTCGACGATTGTAGGAAAGTTTGATTAAAGAAGAAGAAACGAAAAAAGCAGATAATTTAAACATTTTTGTTTGTTTCCATTTTCCTTTCAAATTTTCGCGATCGCGAATTGCTAATATAATAAATAAATAACAAAATATTTCAAAAAAAAAAAAAAAAAAAAAAAAAAAAAAAAAAAAAAAAAGCCGTCATAGAAGCTGTTTTCTATCATAGTATCCTAAGTCAAGTTCTTTTAAAATCGAATGAAAACTTTCTCGCTATTGTTTATATATACACATATACACGCATGACAATATACATATTACAAATATATATATATTTTTTTTACGTAGATATTTTTGCGTACATATATATATATATGTAAACAATATTTAGTTTATTTCAGGTAGAAAGTTTTCGTTCGATTTGAAAAGAACTTGGCTTGGAACTATATATACATATATATATAAATATATTTTGTTTATTTATATATTTCAAATATAAAAATTACAAATAGTTAAAAGATCAGAAGATGATGATTTGCCTTTCTATGCCCTGCCTTTCTATGCTCTGTCCAAAACTGCTCTTAAATATCACATTTTTAGAATGCTTTTTAAAAAGTTTCCATTAATCGTATATTTTCTTTTTTGTCGTTCCGAGAAATCGGTTTTATAACACGAACAGGTAAAAGCACCAAAAACAATTTGAAATTTCTGAGATTAAATAGTCTGTCTAGGTCCATTAATTTTATCAAATATGTGTTTTTGTATAAAGACATTTTACTTTATTTTCCTTTTGAACAAGAAGATCGATGGCCATTATATCTTCGATATTGAGCAAAACGCTCATACGTTAACGAGTGTCGTCAAGCGAATTCTCAT
>CCAG010012586.1:0-35447 GCA_001077435.1 Glossina morsitans morsitans
AGAAAGCTATTACAAAACAGAATCCGGAATGTCTTGTGTTTTATGTACTATTGAGATTTTTGCAAGGATAGATCGAACAAACGTAATCAAAGAATATGTAACTAATTTAAGAACTCTGTAAAAAAAAAAACGTAGCTGCTATACTGATTAATTTTATCCCACGGGCATTTAGAGGAAGAAAAATTACAAAATGAAAAAACCGGTTCGTTAGTTAAGCAACAAACACATATATATTCGTCTAATACTAAAATACACGAATCATCAAATTCTGTATTCATTATGGCGATCAAAGAAGTAACAACGAAGAAGCACAGTTGGCGAACAATTTTTTATATGTCAGAAAGCCTTTGTTGATTACAAGTACGGCAGCATGCTGATCGGAGTCAGATTATGTTCATAAATTCAAAGGTTTCTGATAAATATTTGCTTGCACAGAATAAAATTTCAGGCTGATATCTGCTCGAGAAAGCTATTACAAAACAGAATCCGGAATGTCTTGTGTTTTATGTACTATTGAAATTTTTGCAAGGATAGATCGAACAAACGTAATCAAAGAATATGTAACTAATTTAAGAACTCTGTAAAAAAAAAAACGTAGCTGCTATACTCCTCTAATATACGCAGGCGTCTTCAGAGTATTAAGTAATAATAAGTACTTTTTTATATGGTGACGAGTATTTTTCCAACTTTCTTTACTTTCCAACATTCGTTTTTAACACGAATTGTTGACTGATCGCAAAATGGAATACGTAAATAGTCGATGAGTTTCGCCGTACAACTCCCTCTTTCCGTACACGCGTTCTTTTAAGCAAGGACTTGCATTTTGTTTTTCATTCTCTTTTTGAGAACCCAAAATTTCTGTGCTCTGATATGGATGAAAACTTTTATAATGAACGAGATTTTAATAAACCATTAAAAATAATTCTTGTAATTTCTTTCATAATTCTATCCGATTTCATCGGGTTTGAAATGGTTAGGGAAAATATTGAAACTATTGTGAAATATTGGCATTTTTTTTTTTGAACCAACTATCCTAAGTGGCTTTTGTGTATGCTTTTTGGTGAAATGTTATTCGTTATTCATAAACTTCTCTCTATTAACCATAACTATTTTTCATTACTAACCACAAACGATTTCACTAATCTATCATCATTTCAAAGGTAAATTTGTAAAACTATCTATAACTATATATATATATATATGTATATATGTATAAACATATTTATACATACAAGTACATACATACATACATATGTATATATATATATATATATATATATCCATACATATATGTTTATATATGTTTATGCATATGCTATACATATTTATACATGTATATATGTATATATATATGCATATTTTCTTTTTTGTAGTGCAATAAAAACATTTTGTTTTTGTCTTTGTTATTTAATTCCTAAAATTTTACGTTATGTTATGCAATTTGAATGGTATTATTATTGTGTGTGTGTATTGTTATGTATGTGCAATTTGAATGGTATTATTATGTGTGGCTTTGCTTTTCATTCTTTTTCCCTTCTTATTGAATAAAATAATTACACAGTCAAGTAGAACGGCTGCCAACATTCCCATGATATTAGCGGGCGGGGAGCAAATCGAATTTGTAAAATGCTTCCTTTATGAAGAAATAAAGTAAAAAGATTTTTATAATCGCTTTCAGATGAATTTCTAAAAACGCAACATTTGAGCCAGTTTCGACGGCGCTCAGTTAATTGCTAATGAACACGTAGACATGGACGATTTAAAAAAAAAACTCGTTATCGCAGTTTTATTGCAATCGCAAAAGGAAACAAAAAAATTGGACATTTTTCTAATCCTCGAAACGAAACGGAGAAACGAAGAAAACTGTAGCTAGGATCGTTTCGTAACACCAACCCACCCCTGCTAGCAATTTTCGGATTGTACTCCTCTTCTTCTTCTCCAAATGCTATACCTGTATGTGTAATAAAGAAAATTTTCAAAGATAATTTTATCTTGTCTGTTGGGAAGCATGCAATAAGTTTGCGGGGATAGGTTTGCAGGACACGAGATGGATCCACTTTGGTAATTTAAGCGTGTTCAGCGTGTCTGTCTTTTTGTCTGTTCTAAATGTGTCTATGAAATTTGTTGCATTGACATGCCTTGGATGAGATTAGAATTGACTTTCCTACGAGTATGTCCCTTAGAGAGATGCGGATTTTCCATTTTTAATATTTTTGAACAAAATATGAATTTCGTGAAAAAGAATACTTTGAAATTGGATAGGGCGATAAAAATGCTCTTACAAACTGTTAGTCTTTGGGCAGCAAGGGGTGATAGTAAGTTGACACAAGGTGCAGGGTAGTAGATTTTACTGACTCTTTTACAGACTGACAATCGTAAATTTGAACTAGATAGCTTTTTGGACCACTACTCACACAAGAATTACCGAGGAAAATAAACCCTTTTTGCAACCTTTAATAGCCTTGATATTCTATGGCAAATGTTATCCCAGACAAGGTTCATCCTCAACGTTACAACTTCGGTTGTAATTGCAACATAAGTGATTAAGAAAGTTAAGAATCGATTTTTTAGTCGATTGTAACTAAGCCTAGAAACTTAGATGTAAGCCAAATATTATCTATTTGTTAAGTAAGTAAGTAATAATTGTGCAGATTTTTCGCTCTTGCTTTAGTGTATTTAAAAAATATTATATACGTAAATTTTTTTGTTGTTATCTGGAGGGATTTCCACATTGCTTAAGAATGGGAAAAAAAATGTCACTCAATAGATAAACTTTGTTCAGGTCTACAAGTGTTACATTATAGAAGAAATATTGCTTTAGGAATAGATTCAAAGGATGTGAAAAGCATATTAAAGTTCCTAAAAGGTGTGTTTCCCTGGTCCCCCGGTCCACACAAGAAATATGCGTAGAAATGGGTGCTTTAAGTTCTTCCATTCTCGATTGTAGTGCGATCGTACTCGAAAACCAAAGACCGCTTGCATCCCTAGTTAACAGCCGGACAAATGTGTGAGGGAATTAGGATACTACTGGCAATTTTTTAGTAGTATTTGTAAGTGCCTTCATTTATTTCATACATAAAATATTCATAAATAAATTTCTAATAAAGGTATGGTTAGTGAATATTAAAAAGTAATTATTTCGACTACTTTTCCTTGTAAGGTTGTCCAACTTTGCGAGCGATGATAAGAAATGGTGAGGAACGTTTTCGTTTTTACTTCCAATTAATTGAATAATTTATGAAAATCTTCAAAAGCAATTTATTTCCCCATGTTCTCCATTTTGGTTCGGTTGCCTTAATAAATATAACTAACTGTTTGCTTAATAATATATTTGTTTGTATACATACTTCTGTGTAAGTTAATACATATAGAGAGCTAAAGTTTATTTAGTTTTTTTTTTTTTTTTGGTTTTTTCGAGTACACTGTTTTAATGTGAACATGTGTTACGTTATAAAATATTCACAAGAAAATAATGTGTTGTCTGTTTGTTGCCGTTGCGGGCAGATGTATAAACATTAATACACTCATCTCTGCTACGTAAACATTATGATATTACAACCAAGTGGTTATTAAAAGCACTACCAAAACATAGGAATACACCGACTTTGTTCTATCCCTTGTTGTCGGCTTAAGATTATAAGATGTCTGTCCGTCCTTGATTTTCGCTACAATTCACACATTTGAAGTTTAAAGCCTAATGTTTCAATCTGGCGCGTAGGTTTTTCATTGAAAATATTCATATACTAGAGACAAGGCTGCCTACAGTAGCGAAGAAATTTTATGTACGTAAGTAAAAAACAAAAACCAAAAATTTCCGGAAATTGTTTCTAGCAAAAATGTAGTAAATATAGAGGTAAAATTTGTATCAAATACACACTAAGTTTGTATACCATAACGATTAGATGCGAAAGTAATTTCCTCGGTCGACCAACTGACGCGGCAACGATGAACACGCAAAAAACCTTATGTATATTAAGATAGTGTATACCCATTATCGGAGAACTTGTAGGAAGCAACGTTTATCGGATGATAAATAAATAAAATACCAAATATATAGCCATATGTATCTGTCCCACGGACCTCTCTCCTCTAGCAATTTCGAACATCCTCAGTGTTGAGATAGAAAGGTTAAAATGTTGCAGATGAGCATTTAATTTAGTCTTTGACGTAATTTGAAAATGGACTAGAACTATGCACATATGCACAACAACTCAGCTCCCTTCGAGTACTCCCCTCAATAACTGTAGAAGATATTCATTAAAAATTTAATAGGAATATCCATCAGGATTCGGAACGACCTAACGAAGCATGTCCACGCATTTGAAGATTACGCATACAGTAACGGATGTGTCTATATTTGGCTGCTGGATTGGGTATACAAGATTCGTTTCAACAAATAGAACTTTCCTACCTGGAATTGCGCCATTCATTTAATGGGGATTACGTAGACAAACGGAAAACGTTATTAAGGCTGGCTGTACACGTAAAATAGGAAATATATAATGCATGACAGCATGACTTTGGCTTGAGAGGGATGATTTTGTTTAGATAGATTTTCTTTGCATTTACTATTCATGGGGAGCTTTTTTAGTTTTTTTTTTTTTTTTTTTTGTTTTTATTTCACTTGTACAATAAAAGTATACACACTAGAGCTTACTTTGCAAAAATTTGACTGAAAGGTGAAAAGATGTCCGTTCTTCAACTTATTCCATTTTGAGATGATGTCACAAACTAACTTCTTCTCATCGTAAACACTAATAAAAGTCTCTTTCACAGAATAATAATTAATTTTTGTTAAGCATAAAAATTACGCTTCACAAGTTTGCAGTCTTTTTTCTTTGCTTTTTAAGTATAAAATGGAGACTTTTGCACTTGTGCGTAAGTCCGGAACAAAGTTTGGTGTAAAACTCTAACACAGAATGTGACAGTATTGAGACTAAAATCGCTTTTCAAACGAACAATCAGAGCCTTTACAGCAGTTGGCGATAGGTTTCAGAATTGAAAAACAAAAAAGCATTGAAAATACAAATATTTTGTCCTTTCATGTTTCACAGGATCGTTATTAAGAAAAGGATATTTCGAATACACAACACTTCATGTACTTGAATTAGCGCTAGACTGAGCCCTGAGAAAAATAAATTCTGCTGCTCGCGAAGGCTAAAAAAACATTTCTTTTGCTCTTAGTCAGGGCTTGGGAAAATATATGTGTTTTTGCTCGCTAGACGAGGGTAAAGTACTTATGAAAGGAAAAGTAACTTCCGTTTAAATTTCGCTGCAGAACTTTGAATGGATCATGGTTCGAATGGTTTCATGCCCTTTGAAACTGCATGATAGTCATTAGAGACTTTTCCTATTCAACTCTGATCGACTGACATTTGCCTATTCTTCTGACGCAGTCAGTTAAAAGCAGTTAAAATTTAAGATGTTCTTTAGAGGCCTTCAGCAATTTGTCATTCTCTCATTGTTTCTCTAAAACAATCCACCTTTTATTCGTAAGGTTCTTGCATCACTTCACTTCTAATTACGGACATTTAATCGCCCCAGTCGGTTCGGCAAATGCATGCTGTTTGTGGAAAATGTTAGACTAAACAAATAACAATTTGTGAGCGACGGTACTTCTCGCTCTGTCTGATTAAGGTAATGAAAAAAAACAAAGCAATTTTTCTAAAGCAAGGTTACTACCAAACGTAAAGTAGGCTAACCACGAAGATGACCAGCCACGGTTATCTTCAGAAGTCGTAGAATATCGTAAACTATAAATAAAAGTGTGTACGAATTGGAACAAGAGAACGGAGTACATAGTGACTGACAAAGTTTGAACAACACTTTCATATCAAGAAGATTGTAAAATTTCTTGAATATAACTAGGCGGACCCCATAAGGAGATAAGTTCTAAAAAGTGTCAACACGGTCGACGTAAACTTACATACATTTCAGTTTGACCGCACATGCTAGACTATTGGGGTCAAACCATTCAATCGAAAAAATAATAAATAATCTGTTGTGAAGAATTGGCGACGTTTTACGTGGAATGCAGTATGCAAAGCGTAGTCCAACAGAATGTTAGGGAAGCAAAAGGTCTTTCGTTCAATATCGAGATAATCAAAAATAGCGTGAATTACTTCAACATTTTTTAATAAATTCCTACAGTGTCATTGACATTTCGGCGAAGACGAAAATGTATGTGGCTAAAGGTTCGACATGGTAATAAATAACGATGAAAAATGACTTAATGAATTCCTATAAATATTATAATAATGCAGAAAAATTGTTAAGAAAAGAAGGAGAAAACGCTGCGAGTCCACCAAAAAAGCTGATATGGTGGTCTTGTATTAAAAATTAGAATATGACTTTCTACCTCATATACAAGCGAGAGGCAATTTTTAAATTTCTCTCAATTTTTTTCCAAATCTCTAATCCTGCCCTGGAGGTACTCATGCATGCATATTCAAGACACTTTACGGCATATATTGTCGACTACTCGTCCATGGTTTTCTTTTCTCGCATAGCTTTTAATATTATATTTTGAATAATGACATCAGACTTTTATCATCGTATCAGTCAATCTTACATAATGACTACTAAGAATAGTTGTTACAAAGAATATTGATTTAAACAATTAAAGAAAAAAAAATTTGTGGCCACTTACTGTATTCTCGGCATCAAAGTTATTGTGCGAACCACCCCTTTTTTTTCTTATTTTTGTAATTTTAAGGTTAGTGAATGAAAATCGATACTATTTCCTCGCATTGTGAAATTTCTTTACATTTTGATATTGAATATCTTAATACAAGTTCTTTAACCACAAGTTAACCCACTTTTTAATGCACACTTTTCTTTTTTAACGGTCACATTTTCTCAATGTGACCAAAGTTAGACATTAAGTAAATAAAAAAATTATCGCTGATAATCTGAAAAGAGAACACAAGTGCAAATACTCTTATCCACTTTAGCTTTAGGAAATACACTGAAATAAATTCCAAGTATTACGTGCAGAAAGAATGAGGAGATAGTAACATAGAAATGGTGTTGCGGAAGTAAGTACATAGGGACAATAGATATTCCTGGATGCATTGGTTTTTTTTTTTTCACTATTCTCTGAAAGCTCGTTTTCCAGAATGTATAGGAAATCGAATAGAAATCAGTCGGTCCCAACTAAGTGCAGATATGTTCTGGCCGTAGAATCAAATATTTTTCTAGTAATTTTTGGATTGTTCTCCCATTTACTATGTGTATGTGAGTCTCTTTGCTTGGACTCTACTGCGATAGAAAAATTTCATGTTTGATACTTTAAATCTAGCATAACAATGAGTCGTTTTGATGTGACCAATCATTCAGGGGACGTCCCCTATTCGCGTGACGCGGTGACAGTTAAAAACAAATGAAAAAAGAGAAAGAAAGAAATAAATAAGGAAGAGAGGGTGGCCGCAATCTAGTGGTTGTGCGCCCAATCGATAAGTATTACGCCTTTACCGGCCGAGTACTCACTGCAGCTACGACTGAAGTAAACGCAACCGCACTGCCATATGTTGAAACCGTGAACGCTCACTTGATAGTCACAATTCTTATCTAATTGGTTACTTTTACGGATATTGGCGATCCAGTCTAAAGTTTCATCGGAAAGTTTGACGAAAACATGACATTGACAGTGGGACAAAGAAGGCAATACATTTTTCAAAACTAAGTAATTTTTTATTTTTTTTTTTAACTTTTTCACATTGCGGTTCTTCGAGGAGGTATTTCCTGCTTTCTAATTGGAATATTTTTAAGAAGTAAGGACATCATAGCGAAATAAAAAAAACAAGGAAACTATGAAGGGAATAAGTCAACGGGATTCACTTTTAATTTAAATTATAATTTATAAAAATTTTATCATATAAATTTTTTTTTTTATCAATGTATGAATTGCCATGTAAGTCGGTAGGTGTTGCGGCTAATTAAAGTAAAAATGTTGAGTAAATAACCGCATAAAAATAGCTTAACACGTGTAAGGTTAATTGCAACTAAATATGTGTGTAAGTCTATTGGTGTGGCTATTAGAACATGAAACCTTAGAAAAAGCCTTCACTTGCAATTGAGTTTGAAAAGAAAAAAAAAAAAGAAACAATATATATATGCATACATATGTATATATAATAGTTGCAAAGACAATTAAACTCATATGACACCATCCAGGAGCAATTTGCAGCAGTTTAATCAGCTTAAAATTGCGCTTCAGCTTATATTTAAAGAACAATAATAAGCGCAGAAGAGAAAAATGATATAAGTGGTTTTTTTTACTCGTAATAGTCGTAATATTCATAACGATTATTAGTTTATTTCGCACAAACACATTCGCTCGTTCAGCTATAAAGTATTGTACATCTGGTTCTCATCGCAGCGTATATAGCTTGTTAACGGCCCAATGTGGGCTTAACAAATTGTTTCCAACTCATTTGTCATTGTGCGGCCCCTTTGTACTTTAATGGCTCTCATAAATTTCCTCACCTCTCCCACCACCAGCATAGCATCCATAAAATCCAATAAATTAAGTTACATGCGACAGATATGCGTTTGTATGAAAACTTGTCAGAACGTTACAGATTCTATCTGCGGGTATGTGCGGGTATGTGCGTATGTGTTTATCCCCTGAGAATTCTATAGGCAGAGAGTGAAAGTAAAGCACTTTTCTTTTTTTCTTCTTTTTCTTGTTCTTCTTACTTATCAATGTTCGTTCGTTCTTACAAGAGAGAAACGCAAACGAGTAGTTAGTTGTTTCCACTTTCAACCCCTTTGCCGTACAAAGTGTGAAATAGAATTATGGCTTTGTAATACCTTCGATGTTGTTATAGAAAGTAATCTTTATTTTGTTGTTGTTGTTGTTGTTGTTGTTTGTGTGTTTTCTTTTTTTTTTTTTTTCTTTCTTGGTTTTATGGCTCACTGTAATGTTAAAGTGGGTATCCATTCACTTGAGCAAAGTGTCGAGTGCTAGAGGATTAACATAGCTTTTCTCGACGATATTCTTTTGTTGAACACTTTTTACATGTGTTCGTTGTTGCATTCATATATATTTTTTCAACTTTGACAATGAAAATATTATGACACTTTAAACGGTATGATTGAAGTTTCCGTTATTTTAATTGGTCTCATATACCTATAAATATATATGAACTTTTTTACTTTAGCAAACAGAAAAAAAAAGGGATAAAAACATCTCCAATTACGAAATTGGATTAATTAACATTTCTTTAAAAGTTGTTAGTTTATTGATTGTGCCGTGAAAAGAAAGTTTGTTAATGCAAATCGAGAATTTATTAAGTTTGGGTAATAAAATGAGTTTTCTTCCTGGCCTATTGATCCTTAATGACACTCAAAAAAAAAAAATCAACATACTAGATATAGAAGCCCCGGACGTGTAAAATGATATGATTTTAAAGAGTCTTGGAATCTTTCACTAAAACGAAAAGCGTTTAATTTAAGTGAAACAGAGATTTGCTGATATAAGTTAAGTAAATAACTTAAGTAAACTTTAATAATACATCGGGAAGAATTCATCCTTCTATATTTCTGTGTCTCTGCTACACATGCATTATATAGTATGGAAGGAATAAAACATTCTATTGTGTAGGCTAAGGGAATAAATTGTGGGGCCAAATACAGGATAAGCAGCAGTAACTAAGACCATTGGCTTTTTTTATCGTCATGCATTGCATGCATTAAAATGAATGGTAGGGTATTGAGTTAACATCTAAAACGTAATTTCATTAAATCATTGCCTCCGGCGATTGTGACGAGATTCGTTCAAATTTTACACACTTTTCGTCAATTTTCGACCTCATTGCGAAAGTTTGTTCTGTTACTCAAAAGATAGGTTTCTTTGGTTTTGTAATTATTGCGACTCTGTAAGCGAATTCAATTCTTTTTGAAATTCGTGTAGCGAAATTGATCTAAGAAAGCATGGACCGAATTCCACATATCTGCATTAATTTTAGAGAGCAGAATAAATAAACAAAAGCGTGGGCGAAAATGCAAACAAGCAAACGCCAGTAAAGCGAATGGATGAAAAGGTAAATAAGGAATTCACCTATCGGATACATAGAGATATTCGCGGACAGATGCACCCACAAATGTCCATCTAGGCTCGTAGACGAATGCACGGAAAGATGTACGGACAGATATATGAGCAATTGAATGGAGAAATGGGATACTTATAAGGTAACGGACTATTCAATGGCTCAATGGAGATAAGGATGGTTGGAGTCAGAATGTAGAAGCCTACGCTTACTGCAAATATGTTTTTATGTTATTCTGTGCGTGTTGCAAAGGGAATGGCGTTTTCCTAGCGACCTATGGCTACAAAAGTTTTTAAGTCTAATTGCTTGTTAATGCATTCATAGACGTTTTCGTTTTTTTATCCCTTTGCTCATAAATTTTTGTTTTGTAATTTGTTTTCGTATATCTTCCTAGCAAAGCACCGTGAATTCATAAAAATCATTTTCTCTTTTTCTTCTGTTTTTGACTGCACACAATGCCATGCAGCTTTTCCCTAAGGGCCAGTAAATTTTCTTTCTTATTACTCTCTTGTTTCCATTATTATCTCACACACTTTGAATCGTTCATATTGAAAATCGGCAAAGCGACTATTTATGAAATTAGATTATATACAAGTCATTTATTTTACGAGATGTCCCTCATCGATTTTTCGAAAAGCTTCTAGTGTGATTTCAGTATTTAAATATTTGCATGAACTTTTAATTACACCCAGCACCAAAACATGCGGGTAGTTTGTAACACCCAGAAGAAGACTTCAAAGACGCCATAAAGTACACATATTATTGATCGGTATATACTGCATACTGTATCCATCTAGATATGTCTGTTCGTCTGCACGTCTTTCTCGGACGCGCCCACGACATTTAACTTACACTGAAAACACCTTTGTTTCCAAAAGCAAAAAAAAATTAACTAAATAATTCATTACTTATATGCTACAAAAGATATAATGAGAAAATGGTGCGCGTATACTACAGTACAGTACGCGTATACTACAGTACAGTAATTACATAGTGAAGAAGTTTTATTTTGTTTCGACCGCAGCCGAACATAACTTTTTTGCCTTCTTTTTTAATTCCATTTGTAATTAACTATTACATTAAATATAAATATATATATATATATATATATATGTATACGCGTTTACGATATGTATTTGAAACTGTCATAACTGTCTACAATTTTAAAAAATGGACTTTGATCATGTTTAAGATAACAAATTCGCATAACAGTGATGAGGGCGCAATGGCTTTTATAAAAGTTTACATAATAATAATAAAACAAAATTTCATAGTCCTTTCCAATAGTGAGGGAAAAAGACTTCTCGAGGACATAGCATCGAAGTACAAAACATAGTTCAATTTAGCATTAGATGTGTTGTTGAATAATTAAATTTTAAACGAGTTATGGAAAAATCTTTTAATAAATTTGAAACTCAGGTTCACTATACTTAAGTTCCCGTCTAATCGTAGGAGAAAGTGAGTTTCATTGAAATTTTCACAAAACTTGTCAAAATATTCAAGAATTTATTAATCAAAGTTTTAAATTGGCCTTCGGGTTATGTCGGTAAAAGTTAAATGGCGGCACGCAATATACCTTTGAAATATCTGCGTTATTATAGAAGTGGCTCTGTCTTCCCTCTCTCTCTCCATTTATAAGGATTTTATTCTTCCCATCAAAGCGCACATGTTCGCTACCGCGTTGAGTATACAAAAAGCATTAACTTGAACATATATACGAAAAAATATCTAATTTAAAAATCATTTCACATCGCCCTTTAAAATCAACGCGTATATGTATGTATATCGCTGTTTCTCCAAGGGTTTGGATAATGCGTGGAACAAAAACTGTTACACGTAGAAAAGTAATTTTTGATGTTTTGATAAGATGATGTAAATTGCATCGACAACCCTCCCCTTGTCTGTAGCTGAGTATCTATTATAATTTGCTGTCGAGTTTTCCTCCCTATGCCTTATATCTTATTATTGTCTGCGTAAGACAATGTTGTTATTTTATTACCCATACCAATGTTGCATTTTGTTTTTGTTTTTGTTTGTGTTTTTGTTTTGACACAAAAACCGCTATAAACTCGTAAGACATATATATACATATATAAAAAAGGTCTTTTGCTTTTGCCTTTGTTTCATACCTTAATTTCTCTACTATTTTATTGTGCATTACAATATTTCTCCTTTTAATGAAATTTGCATTGAATGATAAAAATGAAAAGACTTTCAATTTAACGCAAAACGGAATAAATTCTTTTCTTTTATAAATAATTCTGAATTACATCTGAACATTTCCGTTAAGTTGCTGCTTAAGAAAACATTATTTGTTGCTCATTGTTCTGAATTATTTCCATTGTTTAATATCGGAATTACCGACGGTTTGCCAAAAAGGGGCCAATGCTTTCTGGAGAATCGCCACAGCCGTAAAAATGTTAATAGGAAGCGCAAATTCTGCTTAAACACTCCTTCATCCACAACGGACATAAGACTAAAAAACAATTGCGAATTCCTTACATATACACCCGGACACAACCTCGACAAAAATCAACAATTTTTCCTTAGTTTCATCCACGACTTTTCGAAATCGTGAAGACATGCACGAAAAGCTGTTACTCGGACATTCGTCAGAACAACCCCAGCATATTCGTTGCCAATTTATACCACTCGGACGAAGAACGTACTAATAATGTAAAAATTAGATTTCCTCCCAAGAACACGAATTGAAAAGATCCCCTTGAAAGGAAACAAGTAAGAAAATCATATTTGTCCGTTACCGAAACTTTTGTCCTAAATAAGATGAAAAAAGTGAAGGAACTAAATTTACATGCTCTATAATATGGAGTGCGCATTGCTGATTTTTTCTGTTTTCAAAATAAAATTTTTTTGTCGCATAGGCCTCTGAGAGCTGTAGGCATGCCCTTGGAAAAGTTTGAATCATTTCCAAATTCTTTTACAAATTTGTAGGCGATATTTTTATTTTCGCTAACGGGAGAGGGTTTACCCCAGATACTACGTAATTGGGCAGACGAAAAGACGGACATGGTTCGGTGCATTCCAAATTGGAAATTGGCCAAGAACTTATACACTTTATGGGGTTTTTGATATCTGCACTGCGGACGTGTACTTCGACCGCCATTTGCCGCATTTCCTATACCAACATGGGTACAAGAACAGCCAATGCTTCTGCGAGATTTGAAGTCGATAGCTTTACAACAGACATTACACAGAAATCGGACAATCGGACATTAATTGATTCAAAATTTGATGCTGATCAACAATATATATAATCTGTGAAGTCTCTGAAGCCTCCTTCTGAGCGTTGTAAACATTTTGACAAAATGAATATACTCCTTATCCTTCTGTGATGGGTGTCATAAATAATATAAAGTAAGGAGTTAATGGGAAATTGGGGAAAAATCACTTTCCGCAGAATGATTTAATTATTATAATTATTACAACAACAACTTTGTATTCACATTGAGCCTTGCTTTAGTCAACTCAGTCAATTATCTTGATTTGATGGTCTGTTCACTCGCAGAAGAGGAAAAAGATTAATAGAAATATCAAAAGTTTTCATTCAATGTTTGGAAAAATTTTTTAATGAACTCGCAGAAATTAAAGAAGAAAATTCCAAAGCAAAGAAAAGAAACGAAATTGCAAGAAATGTATTTTCTAAATAAATTTGTAAATATATTTCAAGGAAAATCCGTCTGAGTGGCCGACTAGGCAAAGGATCTCGACTGACAACACATTGGTCGTGAACTCAAATCTCAAGTGCGGTAGAGTTTTCAGTAAGGCATTAGATAGCATTAGGCCATGCCCGATGCTTTTAAGGGTTTAGTTTTAGAATTTATTTGTCTGGCTACAAAATTAATAAAAAATAATAAAAATATTTGAAAGAATAATCCGCTCAGAAGGTTAACATCAATGCAGCGTTATAGTTGGTATCAAGTCAAAGACATAGGAAATAAAACCAATAACCTGATATGCATCAGGAATCAGGGATCATTAAACCAACATCGATTGCTTTGTGAAGAACGGCGAGTACGAAGGTAAGGCAATACTTGAAGTTAAGGTGCCCTGCATCTTATCGATATGAAATCAATATTATCGAGGTCCATAAATATTAATTTTCTACTCGCGATTATGGTGCTGTAGAAGATGTCATCTTCTCATGGGTTACGTATTTTTTACTGAACGATATTTCCCAACAATTAAGTGCCTACAAATCGGAAAAGATCTAAAGCGTTGATTACGAAAATGTCAAACAGATTTCAGAATTTCTTACATGAATTGCAAACAATGTGAGGAATAGAAGAATGGCTTCCAAATGGCAAAAAGTGGGTGTAAATACCAATTGTTCTATAGGCGTAGTTTGTATAGAATGGAATAACATTCGAAAAATATTCTTCGAGATCTAAATAAGATGACTGGCTGATTGAAAGGCTGAATTAAATTATAAAAAGAAAATTTTTTCTTTGTCTCTTCAAAAATTATTTCTCTTTATTATCGAAGAATGACGTACGTTACAGTAATTCTTTGATTTCATGCGCAAACTGAGTATGAAATAATGCATAAATAAATGTTACATTGGAAGAGTCGATGGCCTTCGTTGCTAGTACTCTTCTTCTTCTTCTTTTTCCAATTTTATTAAAATAAATAACTAACTAACTGGCAGACGCCGTAGATAAAAAATTGCGAATCAATTTTCTTATGACGTCTCGGTTTTCTCTCCAATTATTTTGAAAAGAAAAGCTCGTCTCAGGAATTCTTCCATTAGTCAATAAAGAAGTTTGACAAAGTACAGTCCATTAGATTAATGGAAAATGTAGTGCAAACATTATACATAGCCGGACTAATCACAAGTTCAATGTAAGACTGACCAAGCGATGAGTAGGCCTAAAGCCTAAGTGGTCAGCTTGTAATTGCTTTAAGGTAACTTTAGCAGGGAGGAATTCTAGTTTATTACGAAATTCTCAACAATCGCCAGACCACATAAGCTCGGAAGTACGAACAGAACTTGTATTAATATATTTTTGATTTAATTACATATTTGTGGTTGGAAAAGTGGCATAATGCCTGAGCTTGGAAAACTTTAAAGAATCTATAATAGAAACCGAACTGTACGTTACTACAAGTATATATATCACAAGTAAGCGACTACTTGTTTCTAAAAATGTTCTCAATACACCCAAAGGTATGAAGATAGAGATATGATTTTCACGTATGCACTTTAAGCGATAGATTTTCAAAGTCTTACGTCGCATTGCATAATAAGCCTATCTATCTGCCTTTCGATGTTCATTCTCATCAGTAAACAAGAAAAAGAAGCAAATTCTTTAAAGTTGGAGAGTAGCTTTCAATTTCAATTTTCATTTATCGCCAGAAATCGGCTGACTAAGTTAATTTGAAAGATTTTGAAAAACGAAGAATCTGTGGCAAAACTAATCTCAGCACTTTAAAGTCGTTCTTCATTTTATTTAGTTTAGAGAAAAGTTGAATAGAATGAGAAAAAAATCCTTGCAATAATTAAAGAAAAAAAAAAAAGTTATTACATAACGTTTTTGATAAAATGCAAAAAACGCGAATTTTCTATTATCAACCCGAAGAAGTGCAAGAGAGCATGTTTCAATGTTTCAATTCAGTTGCGTTGCACAGGTATTCAGCGAAACTTTAAGGTGCAGCTATAAAGGTGACCAGTGATAAAAGCCTACATATGTATGTGTAAATTGGCATACACATTATAAATATGGTCAAATTAGAATCGTGTAGGCACATATATATATATATATATTGTGCTCATGGTGCTTATGAGCGTAGAGATCTACATATACATATATATATATATATATATATATATATATATATATATATATATACATATATGTATAACTTATTACAGTTTTTTTCAATTTATTCCCCGATACACACACACATACACACACACACACACACACACACACACACACACACACACACAGTCAACGAGCTTATGTAAACGATTATATAATTTATTATGAGTTTTCTTCAGGCAAATATATATATATACACATATATATATGTATATAAAAGAACTTACCTGTATCGCCAGGCGCTATAGTACTGAGACGAGTAGTTAGGAAACCGCGTAGATTCGAGACTACGCGTTGTGGCGAATTTGGGCCACTGCCTATAGAAAAACTGCGTAGCTTTGAGAACAGTGCTGTGGACTCACCACTGCCACTGCCCGTGGCGGTGTTTGCATTCGACTCGTTGGACGCCACTGTCAAATATATTTTGCACTTTTTTAGAATTTCTAAAAAGAAAAAATTTCGCTTTTTTTTTCCTTTTTTTTTTGCAATTAATTTGTTAAGCACTTTAGAATTTTTTCGATCAAGAAATTCGTTTTCAAAGCGTCGTTTTTCGTAGAGATTCGTTATTGTATGAGGCGATGTTATGCGTTTAGATTTTTTCTTTAGGAAATTTTTGCATATATATTTTACGCACTTATATAATTTTTCTTTTTGATGGGAAAAAAGAATTCGATTTTGAAACTTTTTTTCTTCTCTTCTTCTCTATAACATTTTCATTTTATGTTTAGTCCTTTATGTTAGACATTTAAATATACAAATACAAACACACGCACACACACACACACACACGCACACCTGCACAAACACACGCTTGATTTTTTGTTTTTTGCCACTTTCCTAATAAAAGTGGAAAAAAGAAAGAAAAAAATTAATTCTTTTGTTGTTCTTTTTCTTTTTAAACACCAGACGACGGCGACGAGCAATAAGCGTTTTTGTCGTCCAGGCCAGAGCAAAGGTAACTTCTGTCTGGTAGCTTTGCTATGTTGAAAACCTTAAATGCCTGTGTATAACGTTTTTCGATCAGATTGCCTGGAATTCAGTGTTAGTTAGTAACATACGTACTCAGCCATTCGTTTGGATAGCAGCGCCCGTTTACCACCCAATCGCCTTCTATATGTCGTAAGCTGATTTCTAGAGGTGATGACTTTGGCATTTCCATTATATATACGTACATCGTACATACATACGTACGTACGTACGTACGTATGTCTGCAGAAAGGGGTATAATATTTTACGGAATTGTAGTCAACTGTTCTTTTTTGAAGATGTGCGTGTATGTATGTGTTTAACATTCTCATTGTTTTTTATATAATTCAGGATATCTTTTAAGAGCATGCGCATCATGCGCTGTGCGTAATATTGCTGTTATCGTTTTTGCTATTGTTGCTGTTGTTGTTGTTATTGTTGTTGTTTTTGTTACCTCTTATAAGCAAATTTTCATTTAATACGCTTAATATGCCTATCGAAATAAAAGTTCTCTCCAACGCGGACTCTCCATCCAATTGGCTGGGAGAGCTGTTGTTCTTCTCATACACATTATATCCGCATAACCTAAACAACAACAACATTTATTTATTATTTACAAATTGTATAATTGTTTTTCAGATTATTATTGACTTTTTTCTTCTTTTCTTTTTGGCCTCTCTTGGGCTGCTAGCTATACAAATAATCATGTTTTGATTTCAAATTAATTCAATAACCGGAAACGATTACATTTGAATACATACAACCCATCATCTAATGTATGCATAGGCCAAATTGATTAGATTACAAAATTACATTTTAATTTTACAAAATTTTATTCCATCTAATGCTAAAAGCAAACCGTTCATCATTTATTTATTAAATAATAAATTTGCACTTTATACAGTGAGAAAGATAGGTTTTAAAAAATTTGAAGTTTTCCCAAGAGAATGCGTTAAACTATATAACTTTGGAAAAAGGGAGACCTTTGCTCGAAACAAACACGCGGTTGTATCCACCTTAAAGCATATTTCGGATTTTGACTTCTCGAACAGCTCTTCTAAAATCCGTCCTTATTTATACTCTATACCGAAAGCATACGGAAATAAATGCTACCTAAAAAGTGTATCTCTAAACGCATGATGTAATAGTTAGTCCGAAAATATTGTATGCATTTTGATTTGTTTCTTTGTGAAAAATGCACTTTTTATACCCTACAGCCCTTGTGGTAGAGGGTATATTTCACGTTAGTGCAGTAGTGCAGTAGTTTCCAACACGCAGAAGAGCTTAAGTACAAGTTTGAGATATTTCGATGAAATTCGGTACAGTGACGTGTTTTGACGACGAGGACGATATGTTTGAAGACGAACGCTACTGAAAGTGGTTAAGATCGTTCCACTTTTTCGACCTCTGCCCAATTCTGAGAAGTCTTTATATAGAAAAACAATTTAATTGTCCGGTCTTAAAGTATGCTAAAAGTATATCTCTAAATACATAGAATAACATTTCGTTAGTCCGAAAATATTGTATACATTTTGATCTGTTTCTTTGTGAAAAATGCACTTTTTATACCATACAGCACTTGTGGTAGAGGTTATATTAAGTTAGGGTAGTCGTTTCCAACACGCAGAAGAGCTTAAGTCCACCTTTTATTCTACCAATCCACTCAGAAACATAATCTGAATTGCTCTGAACCTGTGAGTCTGTCCATGTTTTCGTCTGATGTCTGTACATGCAAGCTACAAGTTGCAATTTTTGAGATATTTCGATGAAATTCGGTGCAGTGACGTGTTTTGACCCAAGAACGAATGCTATTGAATGTGGTTCGAATCGGCCTACTTTCTCAACCACTTCCCATATAACGACCAATTCTGAACAGTCGTTATACAGAAATGGTCGGGCCTGCACGACTTTAATGTTCTTACTTGCTTTTCGGGCAGCTTGCTTGAGATAGTCACCGACACATATCCGCATACATTCAACTTCGCAGAGCCGCTGATCTGCTAAATATGACTGCATTAATCTAAACTAGTGTCAATCAGAAGGAGATAGGTCTGGAAACTTATCCGCAATCGGGAGAGAAACTTCTTGACTATACGGCAGACAAGATGTAACTACCGACCGAAATAAATATGAAGGAATAGAAGATAATCAAATTAAAGAGGTTTTTATGATCTCAGTTCTTACCAAGTGAGAACGACAAAAAGTAAATTTCCTTCTTTCGATGATCAAATAAAATTTTATGGCAAATACTTAATATATGGAATAAATGATTGTTGAAAATATTTAAAAATAGCTAACTAGGAATTTAAAAAGAAACTAAAAGCGAAAGATAATTCATAAAATACATAAGTAACGTCCTTCACATTTTGTCATCTTCGTTACCGCATATTCCTGCATATATTTGCATTAACTTAATCAAATGTTCATAATACAGAGAATACATCTTGAAAAGTCGCTTAACCTATATCTTAAAACCTTGAAATGAAAACTTTTGCTCTTCGTTTTTCGTAACATTTCCCTTAATTTACTCACTTACGCTTTATATATAGAAAAAAAAAGAAGAATTTATTTATTTATCGCTAGTCGTTACTGCCGCTATTTTTCAAGCATAGTAAGAGCTCCGCGTGGAAAGAACAGTTGACTTTTTTAAGGCTCATTATTTGGTTGACGTCCTTGCTAAAAAATATAATTAATAAGCGATTAAAACCTAACACTAATAATTCCCGGGAGTAATATTTCGTAAATGTAGCGGTGAGGATAGCATTTTGCGCGAGGAACTCTCAACACACCGAACATTGGCAATTCCACCAAATAGTTATGATTATCTGCGATTTCGTTTCCCCACGTGACCGCTCAGCAGCAGTCTCTTTATCGTTAAGTATGATGACGCATTTGAAACTCGATTCTTTCATATTTGCGTAGACATGCCTTCTGTGCATATACTCTTTTAATAAACGCACGCGCCACTTTCGAAGGCAAAAGTCGTTTACCTTATACCAGCTCAATATGCTTCTTGTGCGGTCAAAGAACAGTGCCTAGTCTCTAGGGCGTCCCTAGTTCTAGCCGACAAACAAGGTCTCTATCTATAAATATTAGAAAACTGCGACCTCAAGGTTTTGTTTACCTGCTTTCTATGACGCCTCTCTAGGGACTACAGTCTAAGTTAAGAAATTGACTCAAAACTGGCACAAAGCTGAGAATTAAGGATAAAGTGCTTAGCATTGATCAGTTCATTTTTCACTTTATCTTACAAATAAAAATCATAAGCCAAACGCGATTATTTATTTTATTGGCTATAGGTACTGAAGGTTTTCATCTTTTAATGGCGGATCAGTTCATTCAAGTTAAAAAAAGGGGAAAAGAAAGCAAAAGCTTCTTCTAATATAATTATTACAGATGATCTAATGTGTTACTAAACCTTACCTCATAGTGACTGCAAGTATGCCATCAATTGTAAATAATATCATCATCAGACATTGTCCTCAAGATTTTTCACATGATTTCTTAAAAGATTGGCGCAACGCTATCTTGTACGTTAGGTTAAGTTCCCAAAGAATCTTACATTCAGTCTAAGTAGTGTAAGTGTTGTTTAATAGTAGAAACGACCTTAGCCGACTATAAAATTACTTTTTATGTTTTTTTTTTCTAGAAAATAAACAAATTACACTCAATTCCAAATTCAAGGATAAAACTAATCTTGATTTAAATTAAGTTAATGTTGTGACCCAAATATGTCAGTCAATGCTTGAAATTTCTTCATACGAAGTCATATGCACTTGCTTGCATATGCATGTATGCAAAGAGTACGAACTACGAAAGAGATCCATTAGTAAAGCTGAACAAAACAATCAATATTTATAAGCTATTAGAAGCGAAACACGAAAGAATTTTTTTAAGTGCAAGTAAGCGAACATTAGATACGAACGTTTAACACCCCCTCGCCTTTAGTCTTATTTTTTTAGGAAAAAAATAATTTTGATCATCTTTTTTTGTCGGGTTGACCGACCCATTTTCAAAAATGAGGCTAAACCGTTGAAATTTGGTATAAACATTCCATGTTCGCTTGCGAATACGAGGTTAAAAAGTGGGCGCGATTTGCTTATCCGCACGCTTTCTCCCATTTTCAATACCAACCTGAATGCAAAAACTTGGAATGTTTCTACCAAAATTTTAAGCGATATCTTCATTTTTGTGACCAAGAGAGCGCCAACGACAAACACCACACAACAACAGACACACAGACGAACAGACATGGCTTAATCAATGAGAATTTCACCGCGATCAAGCATATATAAGTGCTTTATAGGGTCTCTGAAGCTGCCTTTTGGGTGTTACATGCATTATGAGAAAAAACAAAATGAACGTGGGTGGGATGTAGCCGTCCATCCTTACGTAAGTGAGGTGGAAATACATAGGAATTAAGATTGTAGTGTTAATTGTTGTGGAAGAATAACAACTAGGAAACCGTCGACATTATTGTCGGCAGACATAGTAGACGGCCAAGGCTGCATCTTTTTATTTTCAGGGATTTCTTTTTCTATAGAATCAATCGCGTCAATGTTTGCAATCGCGTAGAAAGAAATTTCAAACTCTTTTATTTACATTATACATCATCGTAAGTATAAGTTACTTCTTTCGGTTATGAGATTTCCAATGAATAGGCAGACAAGCGGAGGACTGGATGATGAATGATCGATAGGAACTTATTTCCGGTGTTTCAGACCTTCTACTTCTACGAGTTTCTTATTATCATAACAGAGTATAAAAATTTATTAATAATAATAAGATTCACTGCCACAGGAAACGACGTAAATGAAGGCATGCAATATACATGCATTGCTAACCATTGCGCACTCAGGCAGCTTGCAAATGTGTATTCACTTCTGACAATGTTTTGCATTAAAAAAAAACGCAACGAATATAAAAGTGATTCGTTAGTTACTATGCCCATGACCGACGGATGGACATACTACACTCTTAAAAGAAGTGTTTCTATGTATATAATATTCAAAAATAACTAAAGGCAGACACCATTACATACACACATACACACAAGCAAAAGTGCATATAGCATGCAAATTGTCAATGAACTATGAAAATCGGCGTAAATGAATTGTTTTGTTTTTTTTTTTTCGTCTACATTGATTTTTTTTAGATAATTTTAGATCAATAAAAGAATTATTCAAAAACCAGAACGAATAATGTAATCGCTATGCCGAGAACAACTTTTTTGCGTAGAGTGCATTGAAAATGCTTCCATGGATGATGTAATGAGTGCTTGGCGGACAAAGCATGACCTTTATAGGTACTGGAAACGGACTGTGTCATAGGTTCTGACACTTCTTCTAGTGCAGTTTTCTTACTCACTTTTACTCTCTAAAAACAATATTCTTTATGCTTGCAAGCAGCCATTCTCCCCAAACATATCAGTTAAGCGGGAAGTGCTATAAATCCTTATGCAATATCTTTTACACTTACATATATCAAATCAACACAACTGTTCCATGCTTTTCATATAATTATACATGTGTGCATATAGGATAACAGCAGCGAAAAAAGCACTCCACTCCTATTCTAGCTACACGTATCCTTCGTTCACGTATACTTACATGCAACTACAAGTGCACACTTGTATTTAGTTGAAGAAAACATGCAGCTATCAAAAACACCTTAAAGCAGCTTTACATGCATATGCGTGCGTATGTTCCTTTGGCTAGATATTTATGCTCATATCTGTAGGTGAAAAAAAACTTTTTAATTTAACAAAAAAAAAAAAAAGCGGAAAATACAGAAAAAACTAAAGAAAAACATCCATAATTTTTTGAAGCTTTTATTTTTATTAATCCAACGAACGATTGTTCTTCTTCTTAGGAACTTCCCGTTATCCTTTGTTTTTCCATCTTCAGCCAAAATTTACTCAAGAGACTTAAAATGTTCAGCAAATCCACACTAAGACCAACACCTATCACACATCTGTGATCTTATTCAGAAACTTCTTGTTTTTGTTGGTAAATGTTATTTAAAATTTTAATTTCCTTTTTTATGCTGGTCCCGTTTTTCTCTATTTTTCCATTTTTCCCCTTTTTTCAATCCCATTCGGTTGGTTATAGCTTTCAGTTTCAACTTAAAAGTTATCACGGACGAGGTAATAGGTGAACAGATAGGTTTCATTCAACACAGAGTTTCTTGCTCAGCCCTAAATTACATAAAATCCTGTCAGTTAATGTGAAAATAACTCTTTATTGAAGATGAGAAATCGTGCCTCACTTGCCTCAACAACTTGTGAATTGAACTTTCGGTGGCGAGTGGACTGCGCTGCTCAATTTCAGTCGAATATATTGAGACATAAATCAGTTGGGGAAACTACGCAAGTACAATATCCATTGCTATTCTTTTCTTGGCTACCATGAACCCGAAGAGACACGTCGCAGATAACACCATTCGTTAAAGTCACTTTCGACTTACTGATGCTATCTTGCTCCGGATTTTTTATCGTCAAGTCGTCGATAACCGCAACAACACCCGAACCGCAACAACACTGCCCGAATCGAGACTGTGATTGATTGGAAAATACAAGCATGAGTTTACTGTGGTTCCTTATAGGTAAATGAAATGAATGGAAAATAAAATAAACCAAATAAGTATGTGTATGCGTTCACATAAATGAAGTCATCATTCCAGCTGACGAACGTGTGGAAGTTAACCTCGTGGAAATTAGAAATTTTCCTGAAAGCGATATCGACGGTTTCAACGAAATCGTCCAAACATGCCGACTGAACTCGTCCCTAACAATGTTTGCACAGAATTGAAAAGAATATAAAATAACACGATGATCGACTAGTTTCAATTTTCTGCATTCTATTGTGACGTCGCGACGTAAGCGATATCATATATCCCTTATAGACAGGTTGAGTGACTTCACCTCTTAACCCTCGACCTCGTGGTAGCACGATCTCTTTCTATTTATTCCGATTCCGATCATGCACTATGCGCCTTGCGGATTTGCCGGAGAGAAGACCCTGAGGGCGGTGTCTCCAATTTCCCATTATAGTCTATATGGAACGTTGTGTTGCTTTGGAGAAGCTTTGGAGAAGAGCTAGGTTTTCATTGTCTTCCATCTTTACAAATTATATATGTCCTGCAGAGCTCTGCTACATGCCTTCGATAAAATATTTTTAATTGATGTTAAAGAAAAATATCGAGAAATCATTTTGGAAATATTGGCCTTTATCCATAAATTTGAAAGTAAAAAAAAAGGAAAAAATTATATATAAAAATTCACACAAAATAATTGCTCAATTTTTGTACAGGTACTCCCATTCTACAGCGTCATTCACGGTGTGGGTGGAGGAAATTTTTACGGTTGCATATGAACAGAAAACTCATTTTGTTTTTTTTTTCTGCTTTTGAAAACATAGCTTTTGTGCGGTCTCGTTATCCTGTAGCCACATCCTTTGACTCATTTTCAATGGCCAGCTGCTCTCAATAATTTCCAATGTTTTTGCAAAATTTGAAGGTAATACCTTCATTCTTGCGACCAGAAGTATGGCTATTATTAGAGATGGACCGAAGGACAGAAAGAGTTCAATATTTATCAAAAATATATGCATAGGTTTTCTGAAGCTTCATTCTGAATGTTGCAAACGCTTTTAAAAAAAATGTATACATGCCGTCAATTTTAGGTAGTGGGAAAGTGTAAAAAAGAAAAGCATGAGCGTTAAAAAATTCGACTTCGCCTAAGGCAATAAAAGTTACATTGAAAACAAAGTAAATTTTCTTTGGCCAGCTAAAGCAAATACATTTGCACCGCAAATAACTTAATTGAAAATCCTTTTATAAAAGTTATTCAATTAAAGTCGACATAATTCATGTTTACAGACAGATTCGTCTTAATTATAATTAAGTTTTCCGAAAGTGTCTACACTAAGTCAACAACGACAAGGCGCAACAAACAAGTTTACGCTAATGAATAAAGAAATCTGCGTACAAAATGCTTCTTTCCAAGTCTCCCTCTATTCGTTTGATGAGTAAAATCAACCATAAACAACCAATCAATTAACCATTTTTATTACAAGACTATATAACCGTGAAAAAGAGAATACAAGCCTCAATTACATGCAATCAAAAGTGAAACGCAATATGTAGTTTAACGGTCAATAATATTGGTTGCTTGAATGTATGCTGATCATTTTATCACTTGACAAAAATTGGTACAACATACGTTAATCGAAATACTTCTCCATCATATTCTACAAGTTTTTCCCATCTTTCTGGCGACATGGCGATAACGATATTGAATCCAATCATTCACTCATTTTCGCACTTCTTCAACATTTCGAAACCAAACAAGTGGTAATCGGAAGTTGAGTACGCTGGGTGCGGCAGCGTGCAAGAATGTATCCTTCACAACTCTTGCAGCGTGCGGCCGGGCATTGTCATGCAAAGGGATGGCTTTACGTCCGCTAACTGCTGCTGCTGGCCTTTTTCGCAACAATATCCCGTTCAATTTGTTGAATGGATGTCGATAGATGTCGGCTTTAACAGCTCACAATACACTATACCTTGCTGATGTCCCCATGGGCACAGCAAAACTTTGTGAACATGAATATTCCACTTGCAGTAGATCCAATTTTCTCCGCTAGTCACAATATCACACAGAAAATTCATTTTCTTTTGCCTCGCAAGCAACGAACCTACGATGTTGAAACCTTTTTACACCGCCGAAGGAAAGAATCCATTAATTGCATTTTTTTAAAGCAACAGCAGGGTCTTAAAATTTCTAAGTTGCGCGCTATCGGTAACTTTCTTTCTTTCTTGCCTGCAAGTAAAGTCGCTTCTATTCTTTGTTCTGTTAGATTGCACATGCAGGACCTTGAATGATAAAAATCAATCCGTTGTTTATGCTTCATCGCCTGGATTAGCATGCATCCATTAGCTAAAACTACCTTTCTGCTCGAGTATCGAGATTACCAACTCGTCTGTAGTTTATTTCGCAATCCTTTATCTCGCGTCTCTGGTTAAGAGTTCTGCCATTCGTCGATTGTCGGACGGACGAATGTAGCTATCTTCAGCAATATCCATATTATCGATCAAAGTATATTCGTTGGAAAATGCATCTTGCTTACTACCTCAAATAATTATATGTAGAGTACTCTATGTGGTCTATATTAACTACTGTATCGCATTTTAACATTTAAATGAACAATCAAATGGGTTGACTATAAAAGTCTACACAATAAAGTTTGCTGTAATTATAATGTTTTTCTAACTATTCGTTGAATCAAACGGAAACTAAATTTTATTACGGCATTAGCTAGTTAGCTAGTTACCTTTCCCCTACTTTCACGAATTAATTTCCCGTGATATATAGTATCACATTTTTTCGATTTTCTGTCCATATTTCCGCGAATAAAAATGATTTCTCTTCAATTCAAATAAACTCTTTTGCATCACCGCCAACATCAGAATATATGACGTAATTTCGGTTTTGGGAAAGATTTCAATTTCATTACTCTTACGCCAATCATGAGCATTCCCCCTAACGGTCTAAAACAAATTTTTATTCCACATCTCAAATCTATATCGATAATGAAATCCCAAGTGCGGTAGAGTTTTTAATAAAAACCGAAAGCCTTAGATGCTAGTGCTTTAAGATTTTAATCTTAGAATTTATTCTCTCACCAAATTCATAATAATAATAATAATAATAACATATCGATAATAAAATTATGTGCTTGTAGAGAGATACCATTGTTGATGTTGTCAAATGGTTCTAACAACTTTCGTAAAGAATAAAATTAATACAATTCTTGAGTTTCAAAGGAAAAGATGTTTTATTTTTTGCCTTAAATCAAATAACATAAAGAAAATAATTTTATGGTCATTACTACAATCATCAAAGAATCTTGAATTGTCGCAAAATAGTTGAAATAATATACGGTGCATGTGTTCAACCTCAGTGACTGCGATAATTAACATTTCGGTGAACTTATCCATCCCTGTTCTTTCCTGCAACTGTTCTGGACATATTTACGGACACAAGGTTTTCAATTTTCAAAACTAATTTATTGAATTGAATTGAAGCAAAAATATTTGATCCAACATTGGATATCCTTTCTTCTTCTTAATTTCTCTGCCTTTAGACCCTAAACGAATTGACAGACGTAAGGACGCAGCTTTGAAGGAAGTTCCGATTCTGACGTTGCCCCAGTATCCTTACTGGCAATGTATTAATTAATGTATTGTGTGTTACTACTGCACGGAATGAAAAAATTACTTTACATCACATGACGTAAACCGAAATTCTTGTGCTATCTTTTCAAAGTAAAAAAAAAAAAGAAAAAAAAAAAGAAGCAAATTATTAAAAATATATAAAATAGACTTACATGATGTTTATTTTTAATTATAATCCTTGTTGTATTTATAATATTTTAAGGGTGGAATAGTAGTAGACCTTCACGTTTCCTTGCGACCATCCATTCGATACGTGTTCTTAGAGTTTGTTTTCATTAATAATTTGAAATTTGTGTAAAATATTCACAAGTGGTATAAAAACATGAGAAAAATCAAATAACGACTTAACGATCAAACTGACTGTTTGGCAACCACTCACACCATATATATGTAAATAAGGAAAAATTTGAAATAAAACAGTCAGTCAGTCCATGACAACCAAAGTGAAGTTGCACGCACACGCTGGCAGATAGGTGTACACATGTATTTCTATTCTCATATGCGTAAGCAAAGGTGTGTGCGTGTGTGCAGGTATAAAAAACTTACGGCAATTAAAGCAGAAACCTGAATATTGTTAGTTGGCTTGATTCTCTGCCTCGCTGCGGCTATTTGTCGATGGCCCTTAGTGCGCTTCCCTTTCCTTCGCATGAAAAAAGAAGAAGATATGTACAAAAAAAAAAAAAACAAAGTCAAGCACACAGTGTGTGTCATATGTTTGAGCACTTGCGTTATCGCGTATGTTTCAATTTTCCGTGATGTACATCCTATGTGTTTATTCAACACAGCATACACATGCCGAACGCTGTTGGTGTTGGTGTTGCTGTTACTGTACGGTATCAAAACGCTGTTAAAAAAAAATCAAAAATAGCAGGGTTGTGACGAGCAATGTGTAACTTGTTCACCTTAACAAGCCCACAAATTATTGATTTCCTAAACAAAAAATAGCTGAATGAAAGATGTTCTGCACAACGCAACACAACTATTGATCTGAATTCCTTTTCAATTATAAACACGTTTAAAAATCCATTTACGCTCGAATGGATTTTAAAAGAAATTTTTCCAAAATTTTCGATTATTTAAGGGGCGGGCTTTTGCACTTTCATTCTTTCGCTGCAAAAGCGTGCAATTAGCTACGTAATGACGTAACCTCAGAGGACTGTTAAATAATTTTTGTATTGTGTTTGTGCATAACGGCAAACGCAAGCGGGAGCATTCGAAAATAATGAAACATTTTTTATTTGCATTTTTGAAATTTTCAAATTAAATCGTTCGCGCGATTTCCAAGCACACACGTCAATCAATCAATCAATCAATCATATTTTATTTACCTGTGGACAGATAGCTCTACGCAGATAGATATATTTATATATATTTCCTGTTTTTGTTTTTTTAGGTAAACTATCATATCGCTATTAGTATCGATATAAACATATGTATGCACACACACAAACATACATTTATGTGCATCCTCCAATATTCAATCGTGGATTACCATTGCTTTCGAAAATTCGCCTATTAAGTATGAAATAGTGCAGAAAGGATCGAAATTCAACGAATTGAAAGTCATGTACTCAATCAATCATTTAGCTCACATGATACTGCTTTCGTTATTAAGTCCAGGATAGTTTTTAATATGCAGTGGCTTTTATTGAACATTTAATTATTTTCGAAAATATTTAAATTCATGTAGTAAAAGCAAGTAGCCAAGCGATAGCATTTCGGCATTCTAAATGGGCATGAAAAGTTTGGACAGGGTCCAGCAATTTTTTGAATCCCCTCTTATATTACGAAAACTGAACATCATATGACAAAATGGCCAAATTTTCAATGCTCCACGATGAAAATCAGACCATAAGAGTAATGTAAGGTAAAAGAGCTCTACCAAATTTGGACCATCTCGGCCTATTTTTTGGATCCTCTCTCTCTATGCATAGATTTTCGCGAAAATTGATCCTTTGTAGGGCAGAGAAGTCTAAATTTTAAGGATAACACTTAAATCATATTGGTAATTAAAAATAAGAAAAATTCACTGCACCCTACTTGGATCACCCACGCCTATTTTTCGATACTATTCTATATAAGAATTTGAACGGAAATTTTTGGTTTATGAGGCAGAAAAAGACTCCTTTCAATACTTGATGATGAAAATTGATCCATAATAGTAGTTTCAATACCTAGCGCAATTTTTGACCCTCTTGAGCACAACCCTTCTCACAGAAAGTTACCCTTTACTTACAAGGAGAGGTAATAGTATGTTCATATCAAAACACGGTGTAATGTTTGCGCTGTATGGCAAAAATAAGAACAGTTTTAGGCAGTGGGATATAGGGTACTTAATAGTTGACGTAGGTCGACTATGACGTTTTCACATGTTTTTGATTTTTAGGAAACCTATTTACCAGTTATTCCCAAGAACATATATTTAAAACGTTTTAATTGTCCGTCTGTCTTTGTCCGTTCGAATATAGCAATGCAACTCCTTTGACTCGACTCTCTCTCGGCTAATTTTGTCTTCCGCAAATATTCTGCTTACGCTTCTGCTTTTACCATTACCTAAATTCCATCTGTTATTGATTCGCCGAATTTTTAGAGGAAGAAGAAAAAGTATTAATTTGGTGGCGTATTTTATATTCACACACATTTATATAGTTAACTGTACATTACGCTTTCTTTCTTTCTTTCTTAACTTTCCCATCTTTCTCTTCCTAGCCATATTTTCTATTCGTTTGCTGACATACCACTAAAAATTTAATTATATAGTTTTCTGAAATTTTAGAAAACAAAGATTGATGGAAACAAACACGAAATTGCTCGCCATAATGGGGGCCAGCTAAAGTATGAATTCCTCGCGCTTAAGCGATAGCGATGATTTTCGACAATCGACATGAATGGTCTCGTCAGATATCGATCTTGAATCTATGTTAACATCGTGACAATGAACGAAACCTATCAATATGTGGATAACGTTCGGCAAAAGTATTTTGTTGAATATGAAAATGTGATGCACGGTAAGTAACGTATTGTTAGTAGATGTACATGCATAGAGCTATCGGCAAAATTTTTATATCTCTTTTTCCGTTTCTATTTATAATTAATAGCTGCGTACATAATTTATTCACAACTAATGCGTGCAATACAAAAATATAACAAGTAAAAAAGGTCTGATAGATGGAACTTCACCGTTATTAGTGATCGAGGTTTGAAAAATAACCATTTTCTAGATTATTTGTATGTTAGATTAACTGATCTTAGAGAAGAATTTCTCGAAGGTGGCAGCAACTCTTCATTGTAGTTGTGCAGATGCTTTTCACAAATAAGAGGGAAGAGGTTATTGGCTTTGGCATGTTTCGAAATTTAAAACTAAACTTAGCTAAAACGTTCGTCTTTTATTTTAAATTTTTTAATCTTAAAAACTTAAGAGTTTCAAGCTCCAGTTGCTATGGGTACCGTGTGGCTTAGTGGTTAAGACTTTCGGCTCTCAGCTGGTGTGGTAAACCGTAAATTCTGCTTTGCTGCTGCTTATGTTGATATAAATTAATAATTTTGTAATAAATCCGCATTTCCTCGGCTTCTCCACATTAATGGACTTTCGGAAGTGCGTGGTGTTTTTTGTTTGGCTTTGCGTCCTTTTCAAATTTGGGGTGATTTTCTGTCGTATATCGGTATATAATAACTATGCTTTACAGTATTGGATCGGTTTTAAATTGTAGATAATAAAGTGCAGAAGGCCTTAACGGTTACTTTGAATCCCTTGAGGCTAACAATAGTTTAATGCATTGTAGCGTCACCATTAGAATAGTCTAGATGATGATAGATACCTATGGTCAGATGTCTCTAAATGCTTTACGTGGATAGACTGCCGTGGAGGCTTAACCCCACAGTGACCGACAGCATACGAAGTGTGAAAATGCACACTCAGCGCCCCGAGGGTGATTAGTCCCCCGAGTGCCAGGGAAGATACATATGTGGCCGTATCCGTCCCGCACCCACTAAGGGCGTGGCCTACCTAAATACTCTGTCTTTCTTCGGCTCAGACACCCAGTTGCAATGCAATTTCCCACCGAGTAAAAGCTTCTTCTGCTTTCCCACTTTCAATGTCTTACAATTCGTGGCAAACGTCCTCCTCCTTCCTTAGGTGTCTTGTCTTTAACATCTTTGGCAACGTTTGCGATATCATCATGACCACATTTTTCCTTCCCCTAAATAAATTGATTAAAATCACGTTTAGTCCAGGCAATGAAACCCCGCGTGAGCGAAGTTTCTCGTTCCGTCGTCTATTCTTCGTTCTTCTATTCTTCTTACGTTGTTCATGCCTCTATACTTTGGAAGCTTCTGAACCTAACTCGGGATTTTTCGGCACTTTATAGCCCACAGTTTTACGGAAATAGTAAATCGTTTGGTCCGAGCAGTTCAAGTAAACGGAGCAGAAAGAATTAAAAGCCCTGAATAATTGATTGGTTGGAAGATCTTAGCACTTTGGGAGCCTTGAGTTCTGGCCTTCAACGCTTCATTAAGATAAGCGTCAAAGGCGTAGCTAGCCTTCCTTTCATCTTTAAGTGGCACGGTCCAATTGCCTGAAGCATTTAAGTTATGTTGTTCACGATTATCTTCGCCTTCAAATTGATACACTGAAATGGGAGCACCACCTTCACCATTGACATCCACGAATGTGCATAATGAACTCTCTGCTAACGAATCAAATTTAGACTTCTCTTCTGTCGTGCGAGCTTTTCCTCTCACTAATGTAGCATCAATGTCTTGTCTGGGGATGGTAGGCACTTAAGATGAAGAAAGTCCCAGCTTACTAAAAATGTTATGGATGCGCTTTGTCGTAAACATAACGTGGTCTTCAGCACTCAAGCAAGGGATGTGCTTTAACCCAAGGTTGGAGAACGTACTAGCAACCTTAACGTCTTCGTCCAATTGAAGTGCCACCCAACCCGCGAGTTAGCCTTGGCGTTACGTTTACTAACATTCGACTTTAAGTTGCTAGAGTCAGATGAGAAAGTAATGAGATCCATATCTTCATTGATACGCTGCATTAGATCATCCACCATTAACCGCGGGTACGAGAGATAGAACCTCATCAGCAAGTAAATGAATTCGACGGTTGTGGCCACATGCAACTACACCCTTAACAAAGATAATCAAAATTTTGAATATTTTTTCTTTGATCAGATCAGCGTTTTCGTATGGCATGTCAATTTTAGGTAGCTGATCGATCAAGGGAGGCAGATAAAAGTCAGGAGGGGCAGCCATAGCTTAATCGACTACAAATTTTGAAGCGAATATTCGAAAGGAAATTTGTATTCCATCAAATAGCTTTTAAGTTTTCATAAAAGTTATGAACCGCCTAACAAAACTGCTATACCTTCATATTATGCTTGATGATCGGTATACAAAGATAAATGCAAAAGCGAAAAATTTTACAATTTATGGCGTGCAAACGTTCACTTTATTACATTTACGTACTTTATCTATTTATTACTTACTTTATTACTTTTTAACAATCGCAAGCCTAACAATGGTAATAGCAGAAGTAAGATAAATTGCACAGATCTATATATACATATACATCCATGTATATCCACTTTCACTTATAAGCGTTGTTTAGTATTCTAATTTACATATATGTACAGCATGTATCTGCAAACATATACCGATACAAATATTTACTCTACATAGGCAATTTTATATACTTTACGTGCATACATAAATTTGGCAATATTTATATGCAGTATATATATATATGTAAAATGTAACGTAAAACGTGTGTAAAACGTTGATGTGTATGCACAGACAGATACACGCTTATATATATTTGTGAATATTAGGTCATTAGTTCCTTATAGATGCTAAGGCATCATCGTAGAGCGCCGTTCAGCATAGTAAGCATAAATTATATGTGAAAGAAGAGACGTTTATATATTGTACTGTAAGGTGTGAATGGGACAACAAGCTATCAATAAAAATCGATGAAATCTCTTTATTGTAGGCAAAGGCGCTCAACAATTATGAGCTGAAATGCCGATAGTTATGAAAATCACAATTGCAATGAAAAAGTGGTGGAATTTCACATATATAACATATATACGTGATGGTGTGAGAGCGAAAATGTTAAAATTAGAGAATCGTATATATATATATATATATATATGTATATGGGTATGAGTAATAGAAAACAAGAAGAAAAACGAACAGCAACAACGATAAGAGTAATCTATGCATTACTAAAGCAAAATGGCTGCCGAAATTTATGAACTCTTCCGTTCTTTCGTTGCCGTTTGAAGAGAAAGAAACAAAATGGAAGACTTTAACAACAAAATTCAAATGGCTTTCAAAAAATCAAAAACCAAAATGGTTAAAATAAATTTCCGTCTATCTATCTATCTATCTATCTATCTATCTATCTGCAAACGTGTACACAGGTGTATATATATACATATATATATATATATATATGTATGTACGTTCGAATAATTAATTATGAAGAAAGAATGAAAGCTTATCGGTTAAGTGTTTATTTTGCATGCAGGCATTGGCATAAGCTGCATATAATATAACGTAGCAATGACAATTAACTGAACTGAACTACAATGCATTGTTGTGGTGTTAAATTGAAATTGCAACTTTTGACATTTCGACGACCTTACCGCTTATACAAACAAGCAAACATGCATACGCTTACTACATTTAATACAAATGTATATATAACAAATGCTTCAACAAATCCTCTTGAGGCAAGAGCTTACTTACCATTTAAATAAAAATAACTTTACGGCGGCTATGGTCTACAAAATTTTCGATACATTTGTGCTGGCAGATTTCTCTCTCTCGCTCTCTTAATTTAACCTAAATTTTTGTGTTTCATTGAGATTTCAATTTTCTTTTCATTTCATTGCATTTTTGTATTCAGCCAAACACGTTGTGTGGCTGAATACATTCGAATACATTCAAAAAATTTCTTGTAATTGTGTTTTCGCCATTTGCGGTTTTTCTATATCGAGAAATATGGCTGCACGTAGGTGTGGTTACAAAGAGCACTTCTTTAAGCCATAATTCACACATCTATTCAGATCTATACAAATAAGGCGGAGCATTTTCTTCAAACGTCGTTAACTCTTTAACTCATTCCAATTCCTTAACATGCTAAACGTATGGGGTAACTATTAATGTGGCATAAGTTGACTTGTCATTGGAAGAAAAATTCATTTTCCCACATTTACGTTCAACAAATTCCATCAGCTGTTAGCGTAAGTAAGCTTCAGTAATATCTTCTCCTTTCTACACAATGTAACGAATTATTGGTCATTAAAGCTTTCAAGAGTAAAGGGGAAAAGGAAGGGAAGAAGGTCATTTTTTCAATCCATCAACTGTTTGTCAGGAAACTTGAAGAGTTGCCTCTTTTCTTAGACGCTATGATAAATTATCGAATATTTAAGCTTTTAACTAAACTAAAAAGGAGAAAGTAAGGCAAAGAATTCAGTTTTCCAGTTGTACGTTCAATAGATTCCATCAGCTGTTAGTGTAAGGAAGCTTCAGTAATGTCTTCTCTTTTTTAGACTAACTAAGGAGTCAGTGGGTATTAAAGCTTTTAAATACAGGAGGAAAGAGGAGAAAAAGTCATTCTTCCAATTTTACGCTCAAATAATTTCATTCATTCAGTTTGTAGGAAAATTTCCATAATTTCTCCTCATTTTAGAACCTGCGGTAAGCTATCAAATATCGAAGCTTTCAAATAAAGAGGAAGAGGAGAGAAAAAAATGTATTTTACCCGTTGTACGTTTACCATCAGCTGTTTGGAAGCAAAATTTCAATAAATTCTCCTCTTTATATAAACGGTGGTGAATTATTTAATATTCAAACTTTTAGATGATAGAGAGAAAGGTCAGTAAAGCTACTGCAGATGATAATGTATTTCCATTTTTATGCTTTCATTAGAAACGCGAATAACTTAATTAATTAATTATTATTATTATTATTATTATTATTATTATTATTATTATTATTATTATTATTATTATTATTATTATTATTATTATTATTATTATTATTATTATTATTATTATTATTATTATTATTATTATTATTATTATTATTATTATTATTATTATTATTATTATTATTATTATTATTATTATTATTATTATTATTATTATTATTATTATTATTATTATTATTATTATTATTATTATTATTATTATTATTATTATTATTATTATTATTATTATTATTATTATTATTATTATTATTATTATTATTATTATTATTATTATTATTATTATTATTATTATTATTATTATTATTATTATTATTATTATTATTATTATTATTATTATTATTATTATTATTATTA